>JAWQRN010000645.1:0-27537 GCA_033557685.1 Sperchopsis tessellata | reverse complement strand
ATAAAGCAAGATAAGAGAAGCCCATACAATCACACGTCTGCAGGTATTGAAATTAAAGTAAGCGAAAACAATTTACTGAAATTTACATACAAGAAATTCACTTCTATTTACACGAGACATAATCCACGGCATTATATTTACAGTTCAATTTGGTCCTTCCAAGTAAACTCTTACATACCCAAACATTTTGCTCCTTCGCGCGTATAATTAACAACTTTTTCATTCAAGCCGAATAAGTACTAACATTTTGATCCTTCTAACCAGATAAGCCCCAACATTTTTGTTCTTCGTATAAGTGTCAACATTTTAATCCTCCGAACCGGAGTAGTAATAACATTTTGGTCCTTCGAGCCGTATAAGGGTCAACAACGACTTTAGAAACACTAACAGAGATTATTGTTTACGTTACTATGAAATAATTCATAGCGTGTTATGGAAAATGAAGATATCTATGGGTTTTTTGAAATAACAACATAGTAATTTAGAGATATACATTCGTCTTATAAAAAACTTACAGAAATCAGTTGATAAAGTACATACCTCTCGGTTCATTTCAACTGATTAGAAAACATCGCTCATACTAACGGTAGTACGAAGATTCCTTAATTTGGCTTGGTGTTCATATATTAACATAGATTTCATAGTGTACCGAGGTAAATTTATGTGAGGGTCGATGTTCTATGTTCAATCATTTAAGACGAGATTTTTGATCCCATAGATCAGGTTTGGGTTAAATTATTTACACCACTCTGCATGTTTAAAATCTAATATGTGTTGAACATTGAATAGGAAATATTTTTATATCCCTGGCACATGTATTGCAGACAACATGAGTCTAAATAGTTTCATCTTTTGTTATTATTAACAATATAATGCACTGCAAATGTCATTTCAAATTTCGGACGAGTGATTCAGCCGTACGTCTCGCGGAATGCCTTAGCTTCGTCGGTTCACCTGCATTCTTAGAAACTGTGGTATATTTAAAAAAAAGTTTTATTTTTTGGATTTATTTACATACAAAATAATAACTTAAAACTAACGTACAACTCTAAGGTTCACAACAGAATGGCGAAAACAAGTTTTCTATTTAGATGGTAATATTCTTCTGCCAACCCTAGAAAGTAAAAAGAAACATAACAATTGAAAAACAATTACTTTTAAATATTTATGACATCTCCGCCTGAAGATGACAAAAAAGTATAAAAGTCCGTACATGCTTTCTAAATTGTCTTTTAGAACGTCTTGACCCGACATTTCTCGTCACTTGTTCACATCACTTTCGTTTGATTGTTCTTCAGGTTTTGCACCAATTTGTTCTTCGTTTCTAGATTTATCGCGGTTTTGTGTGTTCAATTTAGAATTTGGAATGGAGTTAAAATCTGGATCATTACAATTAACATTATTTTTACTTTCGAACAGCTGATTTGCGTGTCTAACCCATTTTAAACTACTATCACTGTCTACTGAAAAAAGGCTTTTTATTCGGATCTTTGTAGTCTCTCGCGTATACTCTCTCCCCTACACAAAAATTCTTTACGGCCCCTACCCTTATAATTATTTAATTGGTTTAGAATTTTATTGTTGCTACTGGTGTTTGGTTTTATTAAATTTAACCGTGATCTAACTTCTCTACCAGTGAGCAATTTTGATGGAGTTTCCTCCGTAGTACAATGTTGACCATTTCGGTAACTCATTATGAATTTACTGACAGCACTCTTCAATGTAATTCCTAGGTTGGTAATCAGTATTTTCATAAATTGACTTTTATAGGTACCATGTTTTCATGCTTCACACCATTCATTTGACAAACAATTTTAAAGTTTTCAGAAAAAATTGCGGTCCGTTATCACTGACAATAACTTCTGGTATTCCTAATCTCGTAAATGTTTCTCTTATTTTTTTTCGACTGTTGAATCTTTATTGGTGAAAATCATTAAAAATATTACCGGTTACTTTGAAAAAGATCCAACACTATTAAAAGCATTTTTCCTCTTAACGGACCCAACTTATCTGTTTGATTTCTTTGATAAAGATATGCCGGTCTCGGTCATGGGGCTAAAATTGTTTTCATTTGGTCAGGCCTTGCTTTATAGCAACAAATAGCAACTCTCAACATGTGTTCTTTAAATATTTGATAAATAAAATATCGAGCAAACCAGCCAAGTCAATATATTAAATGCAGAAAACAAATTTATTAAGAAAAATAAGGGAAAACAAACCGAATTGCAGTGGACACGCATTTCTGTCATTAAGACTTCATCAACACTGTTCTAGTTAGTAATTAGCTGTACCCCACGTACGCATACATATTTCATTCCTTGAATATATGCTTTGAGATCGTGATTGAGTATATTATGAGAGGTATCGCAATTGAATAATCATTACGCCAATCACATATTAATGTACACGAAATTGCCATTTTCGTATTAGAATTAGAATTTGATTTCTGCATTTAATATATTGACTTGGCCGATTTGCTCGATATTTGATTTATCAAATATTACAATAGCACATTCATATACGGCCAAGGAAGCTACAAATTCTTATTCTAATACGATCATGGTAATTTTGTGTAGATTTATATCTAAGTAGCGTAATAATTATTCAATTGCAACATTGAAACATTGCGATACCTCCCATAATATGCTCACTAACAATCTTAAATCATATATACAAGGAATAAAATATGTATTCGTCCGTGGGGTACAGTTAATTACTAACTAGAGTAGTGCTTGTGAAGTCTTAATGACATAAACACATGTCCACTGCAATTCGACTTGTTTCCCTTCAATTTTTATTGACTTGGCTGGTTTGCTCGATATTTGATTTATCAAATATTAAAATAACACATTCATGAGTGGCCAAGGAAGCTACAAATTCTAACTCTTAACATAGTATTTAATACGAGAATTTAAGTCGAGTGAGCTATGCAGTTCTTCAAAAATATTATGTCGAAATTTTGGCGGTATCACGACTCTATAACTCCATAAAAGAACTCCTTTCTCTACTGATAATTCATTCTTATGCCTGATATAATCTATTAAATCGAACGACTCAATGTGATTTTCCCTACCATGCTCCACATAATCTATTACTTTACTTATTATAGGATTGTGTCCACACTCACTTGCTATCTTTATTGCATTTAAAGCTAATTTAGATTCATTAATAGCATTTATATATGCCCCGAATTATTTGAAATAAAGTTTATGTTTAAAAGTAAACGACTTAAGCAATCTACTACTTTGTTAATTTTTCCTTTAAAATACTCTATTTTATACTGGAAATTAGATAGAAACACTGCCCATCGTTGTAATCGACTCGAAGCTAAACTTGGTATGTTTGCCGAATAAAGCCAACAAACGTGATTGGTAACTAATATAAATTTTCACCCCATGAAATTATGTTAATGCTTCCGATCAATGTTTGAATACTTTTTCTCTGCTGACATTAACATATTTGAAACAAATACTATTGGCTTTTCTGAATTTCCAGGAAAAACATGTGTTAGTACTGTTCCGATGCCTGTTATTGAAGCGTCACATAAAACTTTTAGCGGTAAATCAGGATACTATTGTGTCAAAATTATATCTGAGGCTACTGCTTACTTTACATTAATAAAAGATTCTTACACCGAGTTGTTCAAAGGAATTTTGCATGC
The DNA here is from genome assembly GCA_033557685.1 of Sperchopsis tessellata. Taxonomy (NCBI): domain Eukaryota; kingdom Metazoa; phylum Arthropoda; class Insecta; order Coleoptera; family Hydrophilidae; genus Sperchopsis; species Sperchopsis tessellata. The sequence continues at coordinate 23,876 of JAWQRN010000645.1, read as the reverse complement.
TTCCTTTATATATTGGTTGCATTAACGTTGATAATTTTTTTATAAATAGAATATAGTAATTAATTAACCCAGCAAAAGATTTAACCTGTTGTGCTTTTTGCGGAATTGGTATATCTGCCAATGCGACAATTTTCTCTGGATCTCTTTCTAAACCGGGCTTATCTACAATGTACCCTAGATATTTTACTTTAGGTTGAATTCACATTTTGTCTATTTCAATTTTAAACCTGCTTCCCTTTGTTTTCCTAAAACTACTTGTAAAATAATCAAATGTTCCTCCCGGTTTCTTTCCTGTGACTAGTATATCATCCACCAACGACACTACCCCCTTACAACCTTGCAAAATATTTTAAGCAAGCTTTATCCCGAAAGGTAACCTATTCACTTCATAAATTCCTTTATGTATACTCCATGATAAGATTCTCCTTGAATCGTCTTCAAGTTCCAGTTGGTTGTATGCTTGACTCAAATCAAGCTTAGTGAACTCTACTCTACCTTGCAATGCAATGAATAATTCATCGATAATCTGCACATTTTCTAACATATCCATAGGTTTTAAGTACGGGAACCCCACTGTGTACCCCACTGACTAGTCTCAATCCATTTAATAACACCCAACCCTTCTAATGTATTTAATTCATTATTTTAAACGAAAAAGGCAAAACCCTTGTTTCCAGAAAGTTGGTATAGCATTTTCTTCTAATTGCAATTTAATCAACCTAACTCTTCATCAAATATATCTTCAAACCCTTAAAAAATATCGTCTATTATTGCTACCTCAACTGAATGTATTTTAATATCCTTAATATTAAAAATTCTGACCCAATCTCGGCCTACTAATGGTGGACCACAACCTTTAATTACTAACAATGAAAATGCTTTTTCAATATTATTGATATCCACATTTACACACATTTCTCCTATAGGATAAATAGCTTTACCCATATAATAACGTAAAACAATTTCAGAATTTTTCAATGGACAGTCACGGATTGTTTCTTTATATAAATTGTGATTTATTACCGAAACGCCAGCACCAGTAGCTAACTCCATTTTAACTTCCAAATTATTTAGCTTGATAATGATAAAAATTGGTGCGTTTTTCAATGATAAGTTGTACAGAGAGTAATCAGAATGTTCCCTCTCTGTTTTCAAATAATTCTGCTTGCTTTGTTTCTTGCAGGTTATGGACAAATGCCCTACTTTACCACATATATTACCTTTATATTGACTGTTCTTACAGTTGTTGAACTTGTGGTTACCTTCACCACATGCACAACACAATTTCTTCTGGACTCTTTGTCATTTGACATTTCTCCTCAGCGATCACCTTGACCCCACTTGTTTTTGGTCCTTTAGCTGGTGCTCTACTCATCTTGTTGACGGACACAGTTGCCTTCGTTAAGTTTACCTCTTTTTTAACCGCCATGACTAAAATCTGTGGTAATGTGTTGACGTCTGTTGCTGTGTCACACAATGTTTCAAACAGTTGGTTCTTCAATCTCACTATAAACTTGACATTTAATATACTAGTCAGATCTGCATCAAATGAACACTCCTTCGATACTTTTTTCAATCTGACATACCAGTCATTTACCGATTCATTTTGTACTTGTTTTGCTTGATAAAATTGTAGACTTTCTTTGAAAATCGACACATCCGGAACAAATTAGCCCCCGAGAACTTCACATAATTGACTGTACCTTTTGCGTTTGGGCAGCACCGGATAACACAAATCCCGTAGTGCGTCATAGATATCTGCCCTTATCACCGATAATAACGTGCACCCTTCCTATCAATCGGTACTGGGTTGGCTGTGAAGTATTGCTCCAATCTTTTTTCGAACTTGTTACAATTATCTGAGGTGTTATACTCTTGAATCGATACAATTAGTGCCATGCTGGTTAGTTCTTGTTTACTTACTATCTGCAATCCTTCGCAGAATTTATCTCTACCCACTTTAATCCTCGTCGCCAATTGTGGTATATTGAAATAAAGTTCAAATTCTTGGATTTATTTATTTACTAAATAATAACTTAAAACTAGCTTACAACTCGTAGGTTTACAACAGATTGGCGAAAATAAGTAAGAAAGGGACTCGAAATATATAGAACGCAAGAGATAATGAGAATAGAAGTACAAGCATTAGTACTTACACGAAAATGTACCTCTAATTCGCAAACTGAATTTACTATAATATACTAAATATACTATACTGGAGTTGGAGTAGCTTGATTCGTGGCATTACTTTTTCTCGGAAATCGTTTGTCGTACGAGAAAAAGTGATACATGATAATATGTGCAATTTTAATAGACCTACAACTTTTGTCTAATACTTTTTGAATAAAATTAATATTTCACAAGGTGGACAAATGCAATTAATTTTTTTCTGTGGTTTTATATTTTTACCTTGATGCTCTTCTTCAACTCTCACTACCAATCAGACAAATAAAACAATCCGAAGTAATAAATATACTCCGTAGCCTACACCCAAAGGAGGCGTTAGGGTACGACCTGCTAACTGCCAAACCACTCGGAGAACTTCTGAAAAAAGGCTATCCTGCTAATTATCATGATCTGTAATGGATTTCTAAAACTAGGATATTTCCCAGCGTAATGGAAATTCGCTCAAATTATCTTAGTTTTAAAATTGGGCAAACCCCCGAAAAATGTATCATGTTACAGAATTATTAGCTTAATGCCAATTCTATCAAATGTGCTGGAAAGGCTACTCATCAAGAGACTGTATTAAAACAGAGAAAGCTAATTCCGGACCATCAATTCGATTTTAGAAATAATCATACCACAATAGAACAGGTGCATCTAGAGGTTAATGTTATTAACCAAAACTGGGAGAAAAGTCTTACTATTCAGCTGCGTTTCTTAATGTGTCATAAGAATTTGACAAGGTATGGCACGAGCGTTTGCAAGGTAAGATAATAAGGGACTACCAGACACTTTTTACAATATTTTAAAATCTTATCTCGCAGATAGATTCTTCCAAGTGAAGTTTCAGGCGGAAATTCCTAGGCTATTCCCTATCTCCTCCGGCGTAGCCCAGGATAGTGTGATGAACCGCGTCCAATATATTTCTATACTGTTAATGTACCGACCCCACGCAACGTGACAGTAGCACCGTTCGTAGATGACACAGGATTAATGGCATTAGTGACTTCGTTGAGGCGTCCAGGATAGTCTTCATCAAGTACAGCAAAGGCAACAAAGTGGCACATTAAAAGTAATGAGACTAAATTGGTTTATCTGATCTTCACATTGACAGGAGACACATGCACACCAGGTTTATTGAATGACCTGAAAATTCCCTAACAAGTGCAATATATCTGGGTATGCATTTAGATCGAATAATGATGTGGAGAACGCACATCTTTAGTAAAAGAAAACAACTTGGGCTCAATTTTACTAAACTACAGCGGCTGCTGTGAAAAAAAATCCAATTATTAGCTAGAAATAAGATTCTTTTATATAAAGCCATACTTAAGCCCATATGTACGTACGGTGTCAAGTTGTGCGGGACCGCTAGCGCTTCAAACATCGAGATACTGAAAATATTCTAGTCCACAATATTGGTTATGTAAATAGTTAAGGCTCCTTGGAATGTGAGAAATAAACAAATCCACAGGGAACTACTAGTGAACCATTTGAAAGATGATATTGAAGTTTCCAGTAAAAAGTACCAGTGCCGCCTGGAAGTGCAACACGAACAACTATGCTGTAAACCTGTTGGACAATAGCCGTGAAGTGAGAAGACTGAAGAGGTTTGAACCCCTTGATCTGTCATATAGATTTAATATAAAATTTTATATAAAACATATGCTGTAATCAGTAATTTGATAGCTAAGTAATGATAGGAGGAGACTCTCAACAGATGACAATTCTCAACATGTTTTTTTTGTCAAAACATTTGCTTAATGTTCCAACAGAGAACACGATTGCAAATTCCTAGAGGAGAAACAAAAAAAAATGTTTCTTTCAGCTCTCTTGTTTGTACGTTATGCAATACGCAGGCCAATATTTTGATTTAAATATACTTTAGTTCATTTTTGTCTATATTTCTATCAGCTTAATTGCACGATGGAACAAAATATTCGTTATATTTTAAAGAAAATCACTCCTTATAACGAATGGAAACTAGCAGAAAAGTACCATTCCAACATTTTAAACATCAATCTTTGTAATCCAAAACCTACCTCTGTTTTAAATGATATCCGCAGTCGTTACGATTCCCTGCCATCAATTATATCTTTTTAATCTTTTGACAGTAAATTTGTTTGTTCATCAGGATAGGTAATTAGGGTGTAGGCTAGCGTGCATTTGTGGTTACAAATTCACGGAAAGGTAATGTCACAGACAATTATCTACGGTCCCACCTATCGCTTTCTTTCTTTCGAAACCAGAGTGAATATTAAACCCACTTTGGGATATTTAAAAGCTCTGCTAGCGGGCATGGTGTTGTCGCGTGTTTCGGTAATATAACTCTGACAGGGCATTCGTCAGGGGAGGCCGTGCCCGTTCACGGGCTTGCACCATCCCACCACTACTATCATCCATTCCGTCGCAGCAGGCCAAACGCGTGCTGTCTGGTCGCTAATTGTTCTTTATGACGGTGCCCTGCCCACCTGATTTTTCCGCAGCAGCATGCTCGGTCATAGTCTGCCACGTTTAATCTATGATACTACCTTTAGAATTTTAACTCTTAGTCTAGTAAGCTATTTTATTTCAATTTAAAATATTTTGATTTTCTTCATTTTTGCAATCATGCCTGAAGGTAGAAATAGTTAGTGGGGTTCCTTCTCAAAGAATATGAAAAATTTTATTATATTGTAAGTTTATTACGCATCAAGGTTTTTTAAAAGTCTATGTACCTCATTTAACCTTCGGATGACGAACATATTTGTGACCAAGAAATATCTACAAGTATTTTTAGTTTTTACGACTAGATGATTTGAACAAAAAACTTCCTACATGCTACGCCACATCTACCCCGTTTTTTAAATTGTTAGTAGAAAGAGTATTGTTCAGGAATTTTTGCCACTGGTGACATTGTATATTGTACACTTTTTTACGCTAGTAAGCTCTTAGCAACTTTTTATTCAATAAGACGAGTTATTAATTCTAAACCAAGCTTTTTCAAGAATATTATTCTTTTGCAAGATTTGTGGTCTTTAAAAATTGTAACTTTTATTCTAAATTACGGCATTTGTATATGTTATATCTAGCATATTTACAAAAAGTAAAATGTATCGTACTTCTATTGCATGCGAATTTTTTCATAAATTTGTTCAAAATACTAACAGTACCCTTGGCTGCATTATAATCTTATGTAACTTCTCGTTTATATGTAATTTCTTCTCCGGATATATCAGGGTCTTGATTATGAGTAGATAATAATACAACCCCTCCTCAGTATAAACAAATTTACTTGAATTTACGGGTCTGTTTTTATCTGGAAACATTTCTTTTGGCATCTCTCGACGTTGTTATCTAATAGTTCTTAGTAAAATTTGATTGCATATTAGTAAGCAATTTGACAATTACAGCGATGTAAAAAATGTATAACTTGTTTGAATATTTTCTACTAAATCTAGAACAACTCCATTTCCTTGCCCTATTTCAGGAGTATTAATCACCATTCTAGCATATATTTGAAAATTAGAAATATACAAGTTTGATTTTTCACATAGTATCCAGAATTTTAATCCATATTTATCGTGTTTTAACTTCATATATATGCGAAATGGACACCTTATCCGAAACGGAATTACGGAATGTTTCGGCAAAGATATCAGAAACTTCTTGTAAAGCTGCCATTTAATTTATTCTTCAAAATTCGGGTCCTGTTTTGAAGTTATCAAATCGTAGAGTTCCTTGAACCTATCGCGAGGCATGGCTGCAGGAAAAGAAGTTCCTTAACTGCACTGTTCTTACTTTTCCACATTTCTATAATTATTATCTCTCGCTTTGCTCGACAGCAAGCAATAGCAGCTCCAAGAAATCCTTAATTTCAAGAACATTAGTCTCTTGCAACGGTTTATTTTGAAGTATAGAATGAGCTTTTCGATTTGTTTCAACCATCAGAAAACTTAAAATATTTTCTGTCATAAACAGATTTAAAATATCTGTGGGAGTCATATGTTTTCTTACATTAGCCTATCATTGGATTTGAAAATTGACTCGCGTGTTGACTGGACATTCACCAGATACACTACCGTGGATTTAATAAATACTTATCATTGAAAATTGTTGAAATTTTCTAAGCTAATAACGTACACTATGATGTTTCTTAGTTTCATAAAGGGAATATCCTTATAAGATAAATTATATCCTATAATGATTCTTTCAAATTTATAGATCAAAAACAAATCTTAAACTTCCTGAAGGTTATTTCATAGTCCGTTTTTATAAATATTTCTATATCATTTACCTTACTTTCACTGTGTGACATATTTTACCTAAAACTATTTGGCAAACGATGGCTTTTAATTTATCTTATCTTCTTATCGAAATTGTTTTAGATAATGTGCTTAATTTCTAAACGTCCCTGCTTCTTAATGATATCATTTATATTATCCTATGAGAGAGAGTATGGTAATATTTTGATGAGATATGTTTTTAATCTGGATACAGGCTGACATTTTCTTAGGTCCTCATGGTGTAATACTGAGATTTTGATGAATATCTTGTACGCCCAGTAATTCGTCCCATTCTCACTCCTATTGTTCCTTAGCTCTCGTGTCGTAAATATCGCTGTGTTTTTAGGAGGTTATTATTTATATGAATATTGTTTCTGAGTAGTAAGCGTGTAGAGGCTCGAATAAGTGCCAACATTTCGCCCGCTGGTGCCGGGAACATTTTCAAGGCGAGGGATGTTACTTTAACGAATGAAGTCAATGCAATGATCCGGTCTCGGCCGGATTATGTTTATATGGCGAGAACTGGAGTGGGGAATGTTTAGTAGGGTAGAATTGTTTGATCTGGATGGTTACTATCGAGTATATGAGAAAAGAAACTAGCTATGGGGGTCCACCAAGCGATGGAAAGTTGAAAACTATTGTCCCTATTCATATTGTTGGGCCGATTATAAACCATAATGGCTTCTCTGAATTTTCTGAGTAAATAACAAGGCTCTTGAGTTAATACTTTTGTATCTTGGAACATAATGGAATGACATATTTCATGACGATGTTAAGCCAATTGGCTGATTGATTATTAATATGAAGAAGGCAAGTACAGCGTTTCCGCTTCTTTAATCTAATAGAATTTCTACAATTACTTTCTCCGACATGTACCTTACCACAGGCACAAGGGACCTGATAAACCCCTTCGCTTTGCAATGTGATGAAATTTTATGAAGAAAGGAGAACTTACGATTGGGAAAACTACTGTTTTGATGTCATATTTTCTTAGTATGCGTCAAATCCTTGACGAATGGACCCATTCTCGGGGGTCTTTCTATTTCCTAGAAAATTCAGATAAAAGATTGCGGTATATAATTTTAATAGGGGCGATGTTTTTCAACTTCTCATCGCTTGAAGTATCCCCCCTGGCTCGTTAATCTTCTCCTATATTAGATAGTATCGATACAAATTGAACGGATCCGCCCTAGTGCACAACGCCCACCTCAGTCCTTTCCTATGTAAGCATGGTCCAGACGAGTCAGCATTAGAGCATTAAATTCATTTTTTTTGAAGTAACATCACTCGCCTTAAAAATGTCCCTTGCAAGAGTGGACGAAACGTCAGCACTTATTAGAGCATTTACATGGTTTCCAGCTGAAAACCATATTCATATAGAGGTCACTGTTCACTTGTATATAGGTTTAAAAACGAGTATATTATGATCAATACAATCAAAAGTCTTGCTTAGATCGAGAAACGCCATTACAGATGATGTTTCCTCAAAAGCTTCATTAATTACATCAATTAGTTTTATAGTTGCTTGAGTAGTAGGGTTTTTTGTTCTATAGACAAATTAATAATCGCGCATAAGGTGAAATTTGTTTGCATCTGTATTATTTTCTGTATAATCTTGGACAGCATGTGGAGAATTGCAATAGGCCTGCATTTGTTGAGATCTATGTTGTTATATTTTCTAAATATGGGCGCAAAATATGCAATTTTCAAGCAGCCCGGGGAATTTTCCTCAATACAACTCATGCTACAATATTTGCAGCTGGTTGGCAAATATGTCTGCTACTTTTTTTCTAGTTCTGGTTGACATGTCATATGCATCTTGAGACTGTTTAGATTTTGGTTCATTATGATACTGTGAATTTCTTTTTTTTTTCAGTGTCTTTCAAGGAAAAAGTATGAGATGTTTAAGAAATCTTTCTAACTTATGCTCAAAAGAAAGTGTAAGCTTGTTGAAAAGCGATTACTTAAATTTTTGCCGTTTCTATTTGAATTTGATACTAATTACGGAAACAAGAAAAATGGACTATATGAACGTTTATAATATTAAACAAATTACGCCTATTTGCTAATAACTGTTCCTTACCTTTGGTTTGTAGCTGTTCTTGTAGTAGAATATAAATTTATTTCAAAACAGAAATATTACAGTTTTTTTTAAAATGTCAAAAATTAAAGCTTATTATCTAACATTTGATAAATATTCATTCAAATTAAAAGGTTCAAGGTCAACGATAAGCCTAAACACCTTTGATTTGAAAATTTTAAAAGAGGTGACTGTTTCTTTAGGAAAATGGTTGAAGAGCCTGATATACACATATAAAATGGGCCCTTCTCCAGTTTGGTCAGTCTATGCAACGGATATACATATATAGCGTCATCTCTGCGATTGAAATTAGGAGTCAACGCACAGCTCTTAAAACGAAGTTTATTTTTAAATAAATATATGAGACTTCTGAAAATATATTCCGCACAATAATAATAATTGCTTTTGCTTAAACAGTGATTGATCTTCTATTATCTTATACATTAATCTTAACACTCTTTTCTGGAGCACGATTATCGAACCCCAAAAGATGATACCATACTGCACCAACGAGTAAAAGTTTGCGTAGTACACAATCCGAAGGATTTTCACTCTAACATGCACATATAAGACGCACATAGCGTAGCATATGGATGAGACCACGATAGTGTTTCATCCACTTGTATACCGAGTACATTGGCTGATTCTGAGAAATTAATCTCTGCATTACCTAGTTTAATTAACTTAAGTGTAGGCCGTCCACAATTGTTTTAAACATTACACACTTTATTTTCGGGGAATTAAGAATTAACTTAATTTTTGTAAACCAACATTGCAATTTATCCATTATTTGAGTGGACTCCATAATCATGCCTGGATACAGTTTCATCTTAATCAGCAGGTTGATATCAGCATAGTTTATGATTAAATTATCGGTGTTTTCAATAACTATTATTATATCATTAATGCAAAAAAGAAAAAGGGGTGGACAGAGAATGTTTCTTTGTGGTACACCAATAATCGAACCCAAGAGTGCTAGATCCCTCTCTCAAACTATCCTTCAATATTACTACTTTTTGGCTTCTGTGGGACAAGTAAGATTTAACCAAGACAATGCAGGGCCTCGAATGTCATATTTTCTAGCTTTTGTTATAGCATTGAGTGGTTCAAGCCGTCGAAAGCTTTACTAAGATCCAAGACGATTCCACAGGCAATAAACTTACCATCTAAAGCCTCCAGAACTGCCGACACAAATTCAAAAACTGCAGTATCAGTACTCCGAGCCTTCATGAAACCATGTTGGAAATTATTCCAGAGCTTACAACTTATAGCAAAGCTAGAAAATGACTATAAACCAGGAGCTCAAAAATATTAGAAAAGGATGTCAGTAAATTAATATGTCGATAATTTGATGTATCGAGTGAGGTACCATTTTTATATAAGGGCTTCACGATTGTAAAATTTAATCCATCCGGAAATATTCCCCTACGAAAAGATAAATTAATTATTTCGATGATTGGAATCGTTCGACTTTTAATGATTTGTTTTAAAACGTACATAGGAATACCGTCATCACTGAGCTTTTTATTTTTATAATTTTATCTACCTGTATTATTTCTGTTGGGTTGGTTGAATAAAGAAGCATAGATTGATCAATTATGGAAAATGCACATAATTAGAATCAAGAGAAGTATGAGGTAATCTGTTCAATAAATAAGATGCACAATTTGCAAAACATAACTTATGAAATTCCTCCGCAGAAGGCTTAGATCTTTCGTCAATCGGTTCATTATAGCTCTTTATTATACTTGTGCTTACAATGTTCCACATCGTCTTGGATAGCACTATGAATAAAACGTGTTGCGTTATAAGGTTTGAAGGATGGGAGAAGAAATAATTAACTATCACTAAAATAACTACTAAATATTGAATCGTAATGCCGTCATTTGTCACGATAACGAAGTGTTTGCGGGAGAGACGTTGTTGATGCACGTGTGATAACTAATAGTAACTTCTGGTAACTACTATCTGTTTCAAGATGCGTGAGTACTAAACTTATGAAAGGAAATAAAGTGGGTTTTACCGACACCTGTTCCATTGACAATGGATGGACAGTTAGTTTCGAAACAAACTATATAAGGCTGTCAAAAAACGAAAAATATATTGAAACAAGCAATTAATAAAATGCGGAGAATTTATAGGGACGCAACACCAGGTAATAAGAAAAGCGAAATTCAAGGAGCTTTATATTCGGTTTTATTCCACTTGAGTGGTAAAACACTGGTTCCGCATATTGGTTTTAAAGGTTGGTCCGTCTCAACGCCTGTTTCATGATTTATAATGTACCATACCATTCATAACTTACCTGGTTATAAGTAGATTCAAGTTTACCAGTTTATTATTGTTGTGTTATGCCCTTTTGTTTCAGTAGTTTTAAGGATAAGGTCTACATTTTTAAGTGATAAAATTGTACTTCTTTTGTCTTCACCATAACATAATTTATTTCCTTGCAGACTTTTATTTTCTGAAAAGACATTTTTTCTCAATATAGATATTGTGTTTTTATATGATAATCTGGCAGACATCCTCGCCAAAACTGCTATGGTGTATTTCTCTCCAAGAATAGATGGGGTACTCATAGTTTAAACTGTTCAGTATTTTCTTGTTCAAATTTTAATAATTTATGTTTGTGCTATCATGTTTGAAGATTATGTTAACTATAATTATTTGAACTTCATTAACTGAAAGTGCATATCTTACAATTTCCGTTAATGTCAAAATTACATTTTAAATTAATTCATAATTTGGTTATTTTTCATTTAATTTGGAAATATTTTCGCAGAAATCATTTCAAAATGTCTTACACAAAGGGGTTAAATATGAAAATACTTTCAGAAATGAAAGTTCTTGAAGGTGTTCTATATTCTGCTATGAACATCAAATCTGGTGAATTAGTTGTATCTTCAGAAAAAGTACTTCTAGGTGAAAACTATTTGGAGGCTTTAGAAACCAAACCAAAACACAAGAGTGTGTATATTTTAAACGCTCTGAAAATATCTCTAAGAGCTCTCTTGGGTCAGAATTGAGTATTAATATTTAGGAAATGACTGTAAAATGCATATTAAATTTGTTTTGAAAGTTACACGATTGCAGGATATTGAATATAAAACACATATAAGTTATAATGGAGGACATATATTTAATGACTAATACATGATAAGAGATATTTTACATTACATAGAAGTTCATAATAACATGGTCATCATCATTCAGCATATTATAAAAACAAAAGCTCCCTACCATGTACATAATCGTTACAAGGCAAAAAGTAGTTATAGTTAAGTATAATACATGATTGTAAGAATTTGTTAGATGGAGCTCCAACAGCTCCTTCGACAACATTGCGAATAATAGTTTTGGGGGGCGGGGAAGGGTTTTCTAGGTCTTAACATCTACATTAAAAACTAAAATCACCAAGAAAAAGACACACCCTCAAAAACATTATTGTTAATTCAAAAAACAGAAAAAAAAATCTAAAAACTTTATTATACAATACACATAACTTCGTTTCTTTAAAAATCTGATAAACACTAAGAATTGTATGATCAAATTCATCTACTGATCTTCAAGCAAGAAACGTGGTTACAATATGATTGACAAACTAAACTAAGAGAAGTCAAATTTAACGGCAAACTAAACTAATAAAAACCAAATTTAACAAAAACACATCTTAAAATATTATGCAATTAGGTAAATAAATGAATTTAATATATATGAAATATTTTTTCATCTGCGTTAGTAAGTTATTAATGATATTTTACGACAATTCTAAAATTCATCGTATCTTTATAACACAAAAATTAAATTTATGTTGTTTCCAAATATGTATCATCAAAGACAAAAATTTAAAAAAAAATTGGTAATGATGCATTATGATAGACTACATTTTTGGTTACAGTTGAAGATGATTTATGAAGATGCTTCTATTAGTGGAGACAAATATGTATATATTATGCAAGCAAGGATGTAAAGCTGGAGCGCTAAATACCTATTATACTAAAGTATTAGGCCAAGAACTAAGTGATAATATGAATATCTTCAAAGGTGTCAGGTAATGCTATTTTCTATCTTCGTTATTATTTAACCTGTATTCGGAAACCATATTCAATGAATCTTTATATGATTGTGACAAAGGAGTGCAAATTAACGAAAGGTAAATTAATAACATTATAATAGATTATATTTTGTCAGATAATGTAGCTGAACTTCAACTTACAGCAGTTGGAACATTTGCAATATTTAAGGCTCTGGCTAAATTACAAACGGGACATGATATAAAAATAAGAATTGAAATCACAACACACACGATCTTTAGAATGAGAGACAAATTTATGTAGTAGAGACAAAGATGGCGAATTACGATGAGCTATGTGTTATTAGTACTTTTTTATAGTGACGAAACTTGACATTAAAAGTGGCTACTATGTAGAGGCTTTCAAAATGTGGCTTTATTGAGAATAGAGAGGTTCTAAAAATGATGTTTAAGGAGAGGGAACTCGTGACTATCATTAGGATAGAAAAATCATCCCATTGCTGCCACATTTTTTAGAAATAATAGATATTTTTTTACCAACAAATAATTCAAGAAATGACCGAAGGGCGTCGAAATTTTGGAAGAAGGAGGTTCTCCTAGCTGGTAAACTTGGAATAGTGGCTATATGTAAATAATTCACAGAGGAAGTTAAGAGTATGGTTGCCAACATTATAAACAGGATAGACACTTGAAGAAGACGAATAGTCTTAAAGTTAGATATGATAAAAAGAGTATTTGAAGTTAACGTCAGACAATTATTGAGTTCAGCTGTTTAAAATGCTCAGTGTAGTTGCACTTTAGGACCTTAACGAAGTTGATAAAATATCTCAAGTATACTAAATAAGAAAATTGACATTTATTTTTGAACTAAAACTAATAACTTAGAACGATAAATCTATTTGAAAATGTTCACAATTTACGGTAAGTAGCTAAATTTGACCAAAACCGTTTTGTTTGTACAAATTTTAAGCATAAAATAGTTACTTTAATAAGTAATAATCTTCAATAATATAATATTTTTCATTCATTTTAATACAATTGGTCTTAAGTTGAATAAATTTTCGTCTAAATAACTTCTAAATTCATTTATAAATATAATCAACACATTTGTATCACTATGTAAGTACTAACTCTATTTATATGTTATTCGTTAATACATTTAAATAGATTAATGGATTTTCAAAATTACCCCCACCCTTTCAAGGGTCGCTAAAAAGGGGGTAATTTGAAAAATCCGCTTATTTTATTTTGACAAATACATTATCTTCTTACTTCTTAAAGTACAATAAATTTTATGATATGTCGAATTGTGTTATCATTTACATGACTATATACAGGGTGTTCAAAAACAACAAGTACAATATTTTTTTATCCGAAAAAGCAAAACGCCGCACGAAAATATACACGTTTCTTTTGGCATTTGGAAAAATCTTTACAAAAATGTATAAATAAATGTGTACATTTGCATGGAATTTGTTTCACAGACTACACATTTTTTTAGGTTACGTTTTTCGAAAACTCCCGACAAAGTGCTGGTGCTTTAATTTGGTAATATTTTGGCACTTTGGGAAACTAAAAACACCATATATTATGAAAATTTGTATGAAATAAACTGTGTTATAGCTTTTTATATAGGTTTCTGTCTTATATTATAATATAAATTTTGATTGTTTTTAAGATCAACATTCTTTTTTGTCCACTATTTTCAATTTATGTATCTGGTATATTTTGAAAACGTTTAGTCTGTGAAGTTTTAAAAATACGTGATTTTTTTTTAAATTTTACGAATTTTTGTTAATACTTATTTACATATTCTATATAAAATATATACCTCATATTATTATGTTGTTAAAATAAGCACAAATATATTAAATATTTTATTTCTTCGTATTTAGTGGACTTGAAGCAGATTAACAAAATATTATGAAAGCAGCGTTTCCAAAAAGGCGTTTCAGTTTTTTAAACTGCTTTAAGCACATAAATTTAGTTATATTTATTTTCAAACGATACGTATTATTTATTATTATCCTGGTTTTAAGTTAGTAAGTTGTGTTTACCGTCCAAGTTTTGGTTAATAAGGCCGCATAACCCATGGGCGGTAAGTGATAAAGAGAAAGAAGGAACTTAATGTAAGCAACTTCGACGTTAAGAGCATCTTACAGGTCGCAGATAAAAAAATCAATTTATTCACTTTTTCAATAATGTATTAATATTGAATTGTTTTGATATTGCATTAAATATAATAACTTGGATGATAAGTGCGTTATACCGGTTTCGGCCTTCAAATTTATTATCATCGACCGACAAGCTGCATTTTTGACGCTTAAATAAAATCGCTATTCAATGAAAACGCTGTCATAGTTTAGCCTAGCATTATTTGCAATGAGGTATATATTTAGTGGCACAACATAAATGAAAAATAGATAATTACAAAATAAATATTAGTCTACAAAAACAAACAACAATGAAAAACAAATGATGGACATGAACTACCTAGCAAATATGCTGTATAATAAAACTATTACATTTTCGGCCCTAGTATGGTTCATGTCGTATTTTTGGGGAGAGTCTTGTGTGGCCAGTTGGTTTCCATTCGTCTCCAGAGACTGTTAAAGGGGCAATAGCTGCCAATGGAGGAGGAGATGTTCCAGGCTGAGATGCGGGTGCGCTAACGATGCTGAGAGCATGCATGATGCAGTTTTTGGTTGTAGCTTCGACGTCCATTAAATCTTCCAATTCTTTGTCGTTTCTTGAGTTGGCAGAGTCAGGAGTTCCTGTTAGGCCATCCCTTCCATTTTCCAGGAAGTCTTGTTCATGGTCTGCTTCTCCATTTTCATCTTCACCATCCACAACGGAGCCACTTTTGTTTTCCTGGAAAAAAAGGAAATATTAATATGTTTATTAAGTAAATAATTTTATTAAAATGACGTTAATTTGTTGAATTTCTAATTGTACATGTTTCTGATTAGGTATTCAAAGCCACTACTTTAAATTTGTAGCATTGAACTGGTTGCAGCACCTTAAATTAAGATACATTTGTGACATTTAGGTGATCTGCGTCTTGTTTTATTTCATCAGTTTGGGTTTGATGTTATATGGGAAAGAATATTGTAGTTCTAAGGAAATGATGATCGGATATATTACAAACTCCTCGACACACTCTAACATCTTTGGCTTTTAACCTAGAATCTTGTTAGATTATTGTGTAGTCAATAATTGATTTAAATCTTGATGTATTGCATCCATGTATATTTGTGCACATCCTTGTGTTTAAAATATCCTTCAGTGATGTTGAGCTGATGTTGTTCACATAAGTCAATAAGTCGTTCTCCTTTATCGTTTGTTATTTCTTCGCAAAATTGTCTCAGCACATTGTGGTTACTTCTTCTCTCCGTTCTATCGTTAAGATCTCCTAATATTATTATTTACCTACTGTTACTTATCTTTTGTATTTCCTGAGTGAAGGTCTCAAAAACGTGTCCATCTCATTTATTGTAGAATCATTTGATTTGATACGTATCTACCGCATACAAGATACTTCACTGTAAGAATGTGTTGCTTCCTTGGCCGTACATAAATGTGTAATTTTAATATTTGAAAACTCAAATATCAAGCAAACCGGTCAAGTCGATATATTAAATACAGAAATGAACTATATATCGCAAATTTAGCGATATATAGTTCATTTCTGTATTTAATATATCGATTTGGAGGTTTTGCTTCATATTTGATTCTTCAAATATTAAAATTACAGATAGACTTTACTGTAGTATATTTGGGTAAAAATCCACTTACATTATTATAAAATAAATGAAAATGGTACTAATTTTAGTTACTTTCGATAATTGTTTGCTGTATTGTACTAAATATTTAATCACAAGAATAAAATACATCCACAAATAAATATACAATATATTATTATTACTTCTATTATTTAGATAATATATCATGTGCGTGTGGTAGCAACCAAAGTTTAAAATTTCTTGTATGCATGACTTCAATTCAACTCTCATTTTATATAGTCATTGTTTATAAAAATTGATATTTAGAAAATTGTGAAATTTGAAATAATTTTGTATGAACTCAGGTACGATGCCAGCTTGGATGCCCCACTACTCTGTAGTATTAGCATTGAATGTGTCTACTACTGCTAATGACTTTGAAGTCTCTATGGAGTATTGCATTTTTATAGAAATACAGAGTTGAGGTAATCTACCTTAAAAACTAATTTTATATGATCAGGGACATTCGAAATAGGGTTTTTATGGGTTATCATAAGTAAAATGGCTTTCATTTTAATCGGGTGAGCACTGACAGGAAAATTATGATCTTAGTATCGAGAAATATTTTTTTACCTGTTTATCAAACAACCCTAAGATCTCAGCAAACCTTCCAGGATAATGATTTGTTCAACCCAGGTAATAAAAAAGCTGTTCAAGGGACTTTCCGGATAACGTTACCTAAAAATCATCACCTATTTTTTTATTCACTTGAGTGCGTTACTTCCCAAAACACTCATGTACACTATTCGTTGTAATATGCATCTTGTAGGAACTTGGGTGTAAATACTAAATAGGAATGGAGAGATAATTCAATCGTGGGGACGTCTCCGCGATATTTTTGGGCTACCCCAAGATCTTATTATTAAATTGTCCTTTTTCTTTATTGGAAAGCATGAATATACGATTGTTTATTTATGGGTGATGACGTATCTTACAGGTAGTTTGCTTCTGCTATATAATATGATTAATTATGTATGATCATTCTGTTATAATAATATTCTAGAACTATTTTGCATAAATCGACAAAAAAAGGATAGGCGTATAATTTAAGTTGTAGATTACATAGTTATAGGAATTTCGTCTATCTTATACAAAGGTTTGAAGATAAATTTAAAAATCTGCCCTGAACCAGGGATCTTACCTTAAGTGGCTGCAAACAAGCATGCTTTTATTGAGGCTATTCAAAAAAATCTATGTAAAATACACATCAAGTGTTAAAATACACAAAGTAATGGAACCGTTTGATGTCAGATAAGGAGACACTATATTGCCATCTAAAGCCATTTAAAAGTTGCTATCAAGCTAATGTGTGTAGTTAGTGAAATCGTAACATTTAAGCTGTAATTAGGCCAGTTTATAACGATGCAGTACAACTGATCATCTAAGCAACATATTTAAATCACACATGTCTTTCTGTTTAAAACGCAGAGTTTTCGATCAGCGTATTTTGCATGTGATAATATATGCTGTTGAGACTTGGACGTTAAGGGCCATGCACATTTAGAAGTTTCAAACAACTCAAAATTATAGAGATATATGAGCAAAGTTATCACTTTTAGAAGCTCTATTTCAAAGTTTTAAAATGATATATTTATTATACTACTAGATATGTTAAAAGAGCTTTTAAAAGTTTGCAGTCTCCATCAAAGAGAACTTGGGTCATTTTAGACGCATCAAAGAGAAAACTCTCTGTATTTACAGATTAGTTGTCGATTGGAAATACAGATGGCGGCGACGCGCAAACTAAAGTGGCAATTTCCGCTTTTTGTTTTCGGGAAGGCTGTGTAAATAGTCGCTGGTCTTTATTTCCTTCCTCATCTCTAGAGCAACGTGTTTAGATTTGGAGGGCTCCTGCTCTCTCGGTTTTTGTTCCGTCAATTGAAAGAGCACCAGTCGTTCCACAGAATGAATTCTCAATTTCTATTCATCAAGTGGCCCGCTTAACGGGTGTCTTTCCTTTTCCATCTTCTCCGTTTTTAATGCGACTGTTTGTACTTGCAGATGGCTGCTGAAAACGAAAGGACAATAATATCTTTTCACTGCCATTCGTAATAATATTGCCCTGAGATGTTTGCCCAAATTAGCTAAGTGGTCCTGGCAGCGTCTCGGGAATTCTTTTGGGTTTTCGTGCCCGTCAAAATGTGTCTCAAGTATGAATCCCTGTTGACTTTGTGTTAGGGACATTAGGAAAAATTAACGGCGTAAAGGAAGAATTGTTCAGATGGAATTAATTAAAGGATACAAAAAAGAGAAGCTTTATTTCATTCAAATTTTACGTTCAATTTGACTGTATACAATTTTATGTAAATGAAAGGCTTCGTGAGTTCAACTACAAAAGTTTAACAAATGTAACTTCACGAAATTGATTGCTTTGTAATATGTACTTTTATTTTTAATTATTAAGGAGTTTCTCCAATATATATAACTATTAAACAGTGTTCTCTTTATGAAACGTGAGTAGTAATCAGGGTTAGAGTAGGCTGAATTGGCTGAAGCGTAGGGACACACTCTCGACGTAATAAACAAAAGAAATAATTGTCTACAATTAATTGTAAAATGTAAAGTAAGTCATGACATAAAATGAAGTATAACCATTGGTATTTTTAACTGTCAAACTAATGCTTAGTAGTTTATGTTGTTGGGTGCAGTCTAGCAGACAAATTATTCTTAAGTGTAAAATTTTCATATTTTAACACTGTAGGTCAAGAGAATAATCGCAAACTTTCATTAATTGTATTGCTTCTAAATTTAGTACGTAGACTTCCATGGCCACAGTAAATATCTTCAGGTGTTCCGGGGAATAACAGAGTGTTGGCTTTTCCTTTTGCCAACTTGTCGTCCATCATTGCAGTGCTAATTATAGCATGTAGCTCTTAAAAGTGCTAGATGTAGGTGCCGACCTGCTCTAAAAATTAATTTGTTGATTTTTTTCCTTATTTTATTTATTGAGGTATAATAAACTTAACTGATTTGAAATCGGACATTTTTAATGACCTACATTCTGTGCTCCATTTTTTCTGTCAAGGATATGTTCAATTTGTTCCTAAGGAATGATCTACATTTTTTGCCGAATTGAGCAATTTTCTCAAATCCGAGTTTGAGTACGCATAATAAACTTCTTTATTTGTATAACTTAATCTGCAACTAAATTAAAATTAATATTGGAAATTAAATAATTTATAATTATTTAATAATAAAAATAAATAATAAGAATAAAATATGTATATGGAATTATAATTTATGCTGTAGGTTTTAACTGATGATCTGTGACAACAATATTTCGTTGTTACCATTGTTAAAAATGGTTTACATAGAAGCTGAAAAGTTTGAAATATTTTCCCTTTATTTAAAAAAAAAACAATACAAGTAAAAAGAACTGCAAGAAGAGAGTATATAGCATTATACCCAAATAGCCCAGCTCCCAACTGAAAACATATTTTTGAATACTTGTAGGACTTTGAGAGATGCTAACAGGCTTAAAAGAAACAAAATGTAGCACTAGAGCAAACAAGAATGAAGATCTTGATATCCCTAGTTTAAACATTTATTTTAAAACAAAGCCCCTCTGAGTAAAATTTGTATTCTATCGTTTTCAGATGTTGAACCATATAAAGAATTTATTTTTGAAAATGATGAAGCTAATGTTGCATCACGTAAAACTAAAAAAAGTTAATCAGGATACAAAGAACTTTAAGAAAAATTAATATTGGCCTTAGAAATTATTCCCCGTTCAGGAGCTTACAGAAGATCAAAGGCGGAAAGATTGGAAATTTGCCAGAAAATGCTCCAAAGACTAGACGAACTTGTCCAAACACATTCTATGGACAAATTAATCATCGTTTTCCACGGCAGGGATTTTAAATAGAAAAAATAGACGTTTGTGGGAGAACAAAAATCAACGAAAAAGTACATTTGTTCCAATTAAAAATTCCGGTAGAAAATCTATTAAAGTTTGGTGCGGTATTTTCCTAAATAAAATTATAGGGCGTCAATTTTTTTATAACTTAACTCGGAAACATATCTAGAAATGATTCTTCCAGAGGTAGAACAGTTTTTAGGTCAAGAATTTTCTTCTTAGGAGCATCATCATATAGTTTAGCAATAGGACAGAGCGACCCCATATAATGATTTGTAGGTTCGGGAGCATTTAAAAAGTAATATGACGTTTGAATTGGTATGGCGGACCCATTTCATGGCCACCAAACATTACCTATATAAATCCTTTGGATGCATTTTTGTGGGGATTTTTAAAGGACAAAATTAATAATAAATTTAATAAGTGTGTTTGAAATTTATGAACTTAACTGGGGCAACAATAACTCTGTTTCAAATTGCCTACAAAATGTAAGAAGCAGATATAAACTTTGTGTTTTAAATAATGGTGGCCATTTTGAACAATTTTTATAGATTATATACAGTTGCAAAATATAGTATTCAAAAATGTGTTATCATTGGGAGCTGGGCGATTTGGGTATAATGCTATATACTTTTTTTATATTTATTGCTTTTAAATAAAGGCAAAATATTTCAAACTTTCGACTTATATGTAACTCATTTTGATGAAATCAGCCAATGCATATTTAGAGCATATATCCGTATATATTTGAAATCAAAAAGAAAGTATTAAATGTAATAGACTTCCACGGTTAGTATCTGTATGAACGTCGGCACTTGTCAGAGCCTCTACACGGATTCCACCCAGAAACAACATTCATTCAAAAAGAAAGTGTTTATATGATAATGTAAACATATACATGGTGTTTCCTTTAATAAAAATCACCTCCAGTCTTATAGCACGTGACCTATGCAAGCAATGGTTTTTTAGTAATATTTAAAAAGATATTGATAACACCCTACAACTTCTGTATTTATTGTTATATAACTTTTATAATAAAAGAGTTAAGGAGGGCTAAAATAGTGAATCACCCTATACAAAGAACTGGAATAAGTAAATAAATCGTAAATAAGTAAATAGTGCAATAATAAATATGCAATAGCAATAAATATAATCTGGCATGTAAATGGTTTAACAACAATTCTAAAACGTAAATAAACTTTGAGTAATTAAACGAAAACTAAACCATGAAATATGTAAATTACAATAAAATTTAAAAAATAAACAAATAACATTAAAATGCATTTCTTACTATTAAGCGTACGTTGCTGCCTAATATCAAGAATTTGTTCATCTCAAAAAAACAAGGATTCGCAGAAATGAATGGATATGGCTGGCTGCTATTGTTTGAATTTATAATATTAAATTTATAATTTAATTACGAAACTAAACTAAATACACTTTTATGAAAACCGTATGCGGCTGTTTGATCGCTTTAAATTTACAATTTGTGGGATTTAAATACTAGGTTCGGTAGCCTTTTTTTATCGAGTCATATTATTTTGCTGAGTAGCTATGTTTTGGTAGGGACCGGATACGGTTCATCTCTATCAATTAAGTCAAAATTGTCAATGTTTTTGATTGTCAAAATTTGGATTGAAATTTACTATATAATGTTTTGGAGAAAATTTAAAATTTAATAATAAGAAATTATTATCGAATGATCAATCAAACTTCTCTTGGGATTGGATGGAACGCTATTTAAACTAAAGAATTTGGATTTGTGCTTATATTTTCAAATTAATTACGTAATCTAAATGTCAAAATTCTTTTTAAAATTTGTAGTTCAATTAATTTGGTATATACGTTCTAGAAAATAAATTATAAAACGAAATGGGAACGAATATTAAATGCAGGTAGCTATAACGAACTGAAAGTAAATATTGCTCAACAAATTGAAATTGGAATTATAATTTTAACTTAATTGTTTTGAATAAACATTGAACTCATTTTTCCTCTTAATTTTACTTACATACATAAATATATTAGCTGTATTAAATATATCAACGTTACTATGATCAAACTATGTTTGCATAGCCCTAATCAATAGAAGTTTTCTTAAATTTTATTCCAAAAGCGTTTTATTTATGGGTTTATAAGTATATTTAGCTTATAAAAGTCTACAAAGTCTAACTTCTTATTCTCATCATTTTTTCAAATTTAAAACTCTTCAAAACTTTTTAATTCCAAACAGTTTCCTTTGTTCTTACTGAATGAAGCCAAACTACTAAGACAACACAAAAATTCCTTGAGGCAGCGATGCGTATAACGTACATGGAAACTGGCACAAGCGCCACCACAGCTGTAGTCGGCGGTCATCATTAACATTTAGTTTTGTCAGCGCCTCCTTCTAACAAGCCCCTTAGAGCCGGAAAATCTCTTTACACAATGGAAAGCGGAGAAAACAGACCCAGCTAACATCATCCACACCCATTTCTACAAAAGGAATGAATAACGCTAATTGTCACAACTGGCATTACTGGTACATAAGAATACGGTCGAGGGCAGAGTCTCTATAGAGGAGTGAAAATGGAATTTCCTTTTCTTCATTTTGTTTACGCCACCCTTTATAAGCAATAATAATTAATTCTGAGCCATGATGTTATTGTACACATTTCGCGTGCTCTAACAATTAAATGTGTTGCTATTATGACCGTTTTGCGGATGTAAATGAAGTCTTATTTTATAATTATATATGTTGAGAGGCTCTTACCACAGCATACTTCTAAGCACATTGAAATGTTAATATTATGGCACGTAATGTTACTCCTTGTAAGAATAACAATTATTCTGAAACAAGGAAACATATGCTCTAGAGATTTATTACTGTTTTACATTACTCCTACCACCGCTCCGTTTTAAATCGATCTATTTATTTTGTACAATATCGTTCTTCTGTGGTAAATAGTTCAATTCAATCTCAATCGAATGCTTATTATTTTTGTGTCGTTTATGGAATCACTTTAAATTTTAATTTTAAACGGTTCAAGACTTTTGGTGGATATGTACGCCCCTATTTTTTAATATTTTTTTACTAGGTTGGATTTCAGTGTTCCCATATTTATCTAGATGTCTCGAAAATATTCTGTGCGGAGACATCCATGGTCACAGTTGAAATCTTCAGGTTTTCTGAGAGATAACATTCTATCTAGATTATTTGCTGAAGTTTGATGAAAATTAATGAAATCTTTGTATCTTCGAAAGATTCTGTTCCCCTACAATCCGCTGGAGTATACATAACTTCATGTACCAGGTCTGTAAATATGAAACCGGAATTTGCTCATATATGGCTCTAGTAATCAATGTACTGACTGTCAAATCGCGTTATGAACATACAACAACATGTTTTTTAATAGCGTTGAACATGTCGAATTTTGTGCCGGAAAACTAGGATTTGGGGACAGCATTGATTTTCTGTTACCATTAAAAGAAAACTGCTGCAGAATCGTATCGAATGTTTGTCGAAGCTTACGGTCAATCACTGTGCTTCGAGTGGTCTAAAAAATTCAAAAGTGGCGATTTTGATGTGAGAAACAAAGAACGAGGAATACCACTGATAAAGTTTGAAGACACCGAAATGCAAGCATTGTTGGACAAGGATGACGCTCAAACGCAACAACAACTCGCGGATCAATTAAATGTGACACGAGAAGCC
>JAWQRN010000644.1:0-27544 GCA_033557685.1 Sperchopsis tessellata | reverse complement strand
TATATATATATATATATATATATATATATTTAAAATGAGAACTGATGAATATATACACTAAGTGAAACTTTGCAGATCATCTTTAGGAAACTGACCATCCACTACAGCAAATTAAAATGGAAACACTTCATTTTACAATAATATTCACAAGTACATCGATAACCGATTAAATTTAAGCACATCATATATGGGTTGTTACGATATAGTATTTTAGTTATGATGTTGTAAAAGATGAAAATTAGTCAACTCAATAATTTGTGGAGCTTCCTTAATATTAACTTGAAGTTACATGAAGTATCAGTCAACTCAATAAAAAATTTCATAAAACTGTATTGTTCATACAAAAAACAACTTTACTCTGTATAGACTTTTATATTATTTCCAAAAATTAGGAAATCAAGGAATCGCTTACCATTATAGAAACTAATTGAATTTTCCTATCCATTTCAACTCTATCAGCAGTAAACATTTGTTAATAATAATCTTGTATTATTTCTTTGAAACCATATACATATAAAAACTTATTTTATTTTGAACATAATATTGAGAATTGATGTAAAAAGTAGGTGCTTACAATGCTGCTTTGATTTGAACATTAAAAACTCCATAATATAAATATTTATTTTCAATACTTTTCTAGAATCCTGATGATCTAAACAAACCTGGTGCAATGAAGAAGCTGTACAACTTCATTAATGCTGTCAAAGAGTTAGAAGAGGAGCCAAAAATACCACAAGAACCTGAAAAGAAAACTCCAGAAGAGATATTCAGGAAAGTTTTGATATCAACAATTGTTAAATGGGCAGAAGAAGCTCAAATAGAAACACCAAAACTAGTGCAAGAAATGTTTAGGTATGAAATGTTATTTTTTTTTTAATTTTTGTAAAAAAATCAATTGTTTGTATTTTAGTCTACTAGTGAGACAATATGATTCAGTTGGAGAACTCATAAGAGCTTTGAGCAAGACTTATATTATTAATTCAAAAACAAGAAATGATGTTGCTGAAATGTGGGTTGGTTTGAGTCAAATTAGAGCTTTATTGCCTGTGCAGATGTCCCAAGAAGAAGAGGAACTCATGAGGGAGAGACTATGGAAACTAGTCAATAATCACACTTTCTTCCAGCATCCAGATTTAATTAGAGTTTTGCGTATTCACGAAAACGTAATGGCTGTTATGATAAATACCTTAGGACGTAGATCTCAAGCTCAATCTGATGCTAGTGCTCAAACACAACAAGGTGAAGGGGAAGTGGTTATTAAAGAAAAAGTGAGTAGTATTATTTATATTTTCTCCGATATTCCTCAATTGGATATAACTCTTTTCCTTCCCTCTCTTTGTTTGTTTGTTTAACTTCAACCTATTTCCGCTGCTTTGGCTAATCACCGACGCCATGGATTAGACTGCCAAACCTGGAAATTTACCCGCATCCAGTGTTCCACCTGTAATTGGGTTATTATACGTGCACGTCACATTTTATGTGACAAATACACAATCAGTCAAATTATTATTGTTTGATATTTTCAGAATAATTGATAATTATTATTATTTTTAAATTTCAGGATACTTCTCATGAAATGGTTGTAGCTTGCTGTAGATTTTTATGTTATTTCTGCCGCACAGGTAGACAAAACCAAAAGGCTATGTTTGAACACTTTGATTTCCTGTTGGACAACAGTAACATTTTATTATCAAGACCAAGTCTCCGTGGTTCGACACCTCTTGATGTTGCATATTCATCTCTTATGGAAAATACTGAATTAGCCCTTGCTCTTAGAGAGCATTACCTGGAGAAAATAGCAATTTATTTATCTCGTTGTGGTCTTCAGTCCAACTCGGAATTAGTAGAAAAAGGCTATCCTGATTTAGGTTGGGACCCAGTAGAAGGTGAAAGATATTTGGATTTTTTGAGGTTCTGTGTATGGGTTAGTATGTTTTCTTCAAGTTTAACTTATTGTAGAATGTTTTCTAACTACTGTTAAATTTTTTGAAATAGGTTAATGGTGAAAGTGTTGAAGAAAATGCTAATTTGGTTATAAGGTTGTTAATTCGTCGCCCTGAATGTCTTGGACCTGCTTTAAGAGGTGAAGGTGAAGGCTTATTAAGAGCTATTATTGATGCCAATAAGGTGAGCAATTTACAGTGCATTATAAACCTTCCCTGACAGAAGTTATTCCTTTCCATAGATGTCTGAACGCATTGCTGATAGGCGTAAAATGATGGATGAACCTGAAGGTACTGTGAATATTGCGCAGTTTTCACACCCTCTTCCAGAAAGTGATGAAGATGAAGATTATATTGACACAGGAGCAGCGATATTGAATTTCTACTGCACACTAGTAGATTTATTGGGACGTTGCGCACCAGATGCTTCAGTTATTGCACTTGGTAAAAATGAATCTCTCAGAGCAAGAGCTATTTTAAGGTCATTAGTACCATTGGAGGATCTTCATGGTGTTTTGAGCTTAAGATTCACTTTACAAAATCCAGCAGCTGGGGAAGAACGTCCAAAGTCAGATATGCCATCAGGATTGATTCCAGGACATAAACAGTCGGTGGTTTTATTTTTGGAACGTGTGTATGGTATTGAAACACAGGAGTTATTCTTTAGACTATTAGAAGAGGCCTTTTTGCCAGATTTAAGAGCAGCCACTATGTTAGATAGGGTGAGTGTATTTAATTTTTTGGAATTTACAATTCGGATATTCTGATGTTAGCTACTTCAGATAGTTGAAGGTATTGAAAATACTAAGTATTAAAATTATGTACCTCAAAAGTAAATGGTGCATCTCTAGTTCTAATAAAATTATTGTTTATTTAAATAATACATATTGCATTTCAAAGTGGAATATCTGTATGTATATACCCCATCAAAAGTGGTATATGCGAGGTAGTCCTTTCACTGTTTTAACGATTTTAAGTATGCTATATCTTAATTCCTTGGTGAATAATTTGGGTAATTACTAGCAGGATACAGATTGACAGGACTGAAGTGTTCCAACTTTTTAGATCATTGCTGATAGAGACCATCATTAAGAAATAAAGATCACTATTGTTAATATTTTTGATTTCCATTTATGTATATATACACTTCGTATATACCAAAGTGGAATATGCGAAGTGGGAAATAGTCCTTTCACTGTTTCAGCAATTTTAAGTATGCTATGTCTTAATTTCTTGGTGAGTAATTTGAGTAATTGCTAGCAGGATACGGATTGACAAGACTGAAGTGTTCCAACTTTTGAGATCATGACTAACAGAAATAAAAATCGCTGTTTTGAATATTTTTGATTTTCATTTCCCTAAGTGCGATTAATATTTCATGAGTGTAACAGAAAAAATGCATGGTTTTGAGATGTACCACATAATTATTAATCAAGGTTTACTCATTCAATTTTTAATTGTTTGGACAAACATACTTAAAAAGGATAATGAACCATAAGAAGTTGCCACTTGTTGTAGCCTTAAAATGGGAGAAAACTGTACAAGATAAATAGTAGTACTATTTTTAATTATTTACTAAACATAAGCTTTAGTTTAGCTACCTACTTTTGAGGTACAAATATATTCTATTGAAACCAAATTAACCTATATACATCCATTGTTAGTAAATTTATCGCAAATATTCAAATATTTTTAATGTGTTTCTCAAAATAATACATTTGTTTCTTTATTTAACCGAAATACCAGGCAAGCCAAATATATGTATATGCTGTAGGTATATGTTTAACTATTACAGCTTATTAGATATTAGTAATAAATTAGAAGATGTAAAGTATTATGCATGAATTGGTTGTTCGTTCTAGAAGTATGTAGAAATTAGTTGTCATATATTTTTTTCAGAAATAAGAATTAAATTGATATCAGTTACCAATTTTTTTTTTCAAATTATGTAAATGCATGATTTAGAATAGACACAAATTACTGATCAAATTAACTAAACGGACACAGGGTTGATTTAATAGATATTTTTTTATGGATATGTGATATGAGCAATTTATGATATGCTCAGAACTGAGGTATTTCAGACCAAAGCATGGTTAAGACAATACACGACCTTAGAAATATAGAAAAGTTTTATCTGCATTAATTTATATGAAAACCATATTTAAAGCATTATCCTAAAAAAGCAATAGTAATTCAAGGGATATAATCTGACTTCATAACCAATGTTATATACTTAAGAATAAATAGAACTGATATTTAATGTAACTGTTTTTAGGGTCAAGGGTCATCTTGTACCGTTAAATGACAATAAAGCTTGATGTCAAACTATAAAAAATAATCACATGTTTCAAATATATTCCTTATATTATTATAAGTTATCCCATTTTTGAGTTGTGTCGAAAACCGGGGGTTGATTCTTTTGCTGTTACAATATTTTATATGTACTATAGTAACTGGAGAAAATAAAAGCCATAATTTCTATTTAAAAAATGTAGCATTCTGGGTAACAAGGAAATGGTCATATTATCTGCAAATTCTGTGTGGTAAGAGTTCAATTTTTTATACCTACCCTCAGGGGCATTAAATGGAATCTATTTCTCAGATGTGACAAGAATTAGTGCATCTCTTCTATGGCAACATAATAACATCAATCCTGTAGAAAAATGTTTACTTTTCACACAAAAAATCAATATACAAGTCAAATGGTTTGATAGTTGTGGAAAAAGTATGTTAATTTGTATAAAAACTTTATAGAAATGGCATTGGAGAAAAATATTTATCTCAATTTGTTTTTAACTAACTTGTACATCTTTTAACTAATTCTTCAATTAAAGACATGCAGTAAAAATTGTATTTCTGGGTGGAAACCATGTAAAGGGTCTGAGATTTTCCACTTAGAAACATCATTCGTGTAGATAATAACCGTGGAACTCTGTTACATTTAATTGACAAACAGTCTATTCTGGGATAATTATAATAAATGAGCATGTCTAAATGTAATAGACTTCTGCGGTTATTATCTGTATGAATGCTGTTTCTGGGTGGAAACCGTGTAGAGGTTCTGATAAGTGCCGACGTTGCACAGTGCAGTGTATTCATTCATTGAAGTAACATCACTCGCCTTGAAAATGTCCCTAGCAAAGTGGACGAAACGTCGGCACTTATCAGAGCCTCTACATGGTTTCCACCCGGAAACAACATTCATAAAGCATGTCTAACGTAAATATTGGATTTTTGATTAGATTAGATTTAATTTTTAATATATACTATGAAATAGGAAATATTTGTTCAGAAATGTATATAATTTATACATCCTCAAAACTGTTAAAAGCCAGATTATTGAATGATTCTACAATTTATGTGTGAAGTAAGTTGATATTTATGTGTTTTTTAATGAAATTATGTAATTATAGAATGATGGCAGTGAATCTGATATGGCTCTCAGCATGAACCGTTACATTGGAAATTCCATTCTTCCACTCCTTATCAAACACAGCACCTACTACAGTGAAGCAGAGAACTATGCTTCTCTGTTAGATGCTACTTTACATACTGTATACCGTCTATCTAAAAATCGTATGCTCACAAAGGGACAAAGAGAAGCAGTGTCAGACTTTTTGGTGGCATTAACTAGTCAACTGCAACCAGCCATGTTGTTAAAACTCTTAAGGAAGCTAACTATTGATGTATCAAACCTATCTGAGTACACCACTGTTGCTCTTAGACTTTTAACATTGCACTATGAGCGTTGTGCTAAGTATTATGGCTCAACAACTGGACAAGGTCTTTACGGAGCTTCGTCAGATGAAGAGAAGCGGTTAACTATGATGTTGTTTTCAAATATCTTCGATTCTCTCAGCAAAATGGATTATGATCCTGAGCTTTTTGGAAAAGCATTACCTTGCCTTACAGCCATTGGCTGTGCTCTACCACCAGATTATTCTTTGTCAAAGAACTATGACGATGAATGGTACTCCAATAAAACTGCAAGCACTGGTATGTAATTCTTTTAAACACTCTATTTGTTTAGAAATGGTTCAATACATGAATAAATATATTTTATATTTAATGTTTAAGGAAATGAAAACATCATTTTTCAATTTCAGGTCCTGATGGTCCCTATAATCCGCAACCAATCAACACAAATTCTGTGCAACTTAACAATGACCTTAATAGCATAGTGCAAAAGTTTTCTGAGCATTACCATGATGCTTGGGCATCAAGGAAATTGGAAAATGGTTGGCAATATGGCGAACAATGGTCCGATCAAAATAAAGCTCATCCACGGTTGAAGCCATATAGTATGTTGAACGAGTATGAAAAAGAGCGCTATAAAGAACCAGTTCGTGAATCACTGAAGGCTCTCTTGGCCATTGGTTGGTCAGTTGAACACACTGAGGTCGATGTGCCTTCTAATAATAGAAATTCCACGAGAAGGCAATCTGGTGAAGGATCTACTCCCTTCAATTATAATCCACATCCTGTTGATATGACTAACTTAACCCTATCCAGAGAAATGCAAAATATGGCTGAAAGGATAGCAGAGAATGCTCATGATATTTGGGCAAAGAAGAAGAAGGAAGAATTAGTTACTTGTGGTGGTGGAATTCACCCACAACTTGTACCATATGATTTGTTAACTGATAAAGAAAAGAGGAAAGATAGAGAACGTTCACAAGAATTTTTGAAATATCTCCAATATCAAGGATACAAACTTCACAGGTATTTATACATGATATTTAGTTTTATAATTGAATGAAGTTATTGTTGAGGTATATTGGTTTGTCTAAAATATACTACACTAGGAGTTTGCTTTCTGTGACTAATGAGGAACAAAAAATCATTACGGTAAGCAAATTTCTCAATAAGCAACATTGGGAATTAATTATTTAATAAATACGTAAATTTACTGTATATACATATATCTTAAACATCAATTTATAATTAATTCGCAACTAAAAACAAAAATGCAACCATAACTGATTAAATTTGAAATTTGATACTAAGAATATTGACATATTTTACTTTAAAATCTTTACGAGAAACTTGCTAAGGGCAAACTATCATTTTAAGACTGAATATTATTTTTATTAAATAACTGTATAATGTATAGTTTAGTTAAAAGAAAGCACATAATACCCAATGGTAGAATGTAAAAAAACTATTAACGTAGAAATGGCAACACCTGTTCAAATTGTGTTTATTCAATTATATGTAAATATGTTTACATACGGTGACTTCATTTCAAAGCTAGCCACTTAGAATAACTTTGGATCTGAAGTGGACACGATATTGAGCAAAAATAATGTCAATTTAGATTTCAAAGGGGAAGTTCCAAACTGCTATTGAATCATTATTTGTTCGACCCCCTCACTCCTTGCTACCCTAACTTTGAGAGATAAGATATTTTGCACCCCTTAAAATGATGTCTAATTGGAGATTTTAAACTTGAAGCGGCTGAGGGTGAAGGGGTATTAACAAAAAAAAATGATTCGATAATGGTTTTGAAGTTCCCCCTTGAAATCTAAGCTGATGTAATTTTATTCAAAATCATTTCCACTTCAGATTCAGAATTATGGGTGGCTAATTTTGGTATGAAGGCATTCTATAAGTTTTCTTGTGTACTTGGTACATGTCAAATAAATTTATGAGACATAAAAAATCACAATTATGGACTTAATCTTGATTTTACTTTAATGTGTTCCAAAAGGTACATCACAAAAATGTGAACATCACTGTAAACGGGATCATGGTGAGCTGACATATAACGACAATATTTGCTAAATAATATTACAATATCAAGTAGGGGTATTTTGTTCACATCTCGTATATAAGTTATTAGATATGAAATTATAAAATGAATAAAATTTACCTTAATTCAGGTTTGAAAAATTCTCTCACATGTCTGGGTGAACTCCAAATAATATGGTCTTTGTTGTCGTGGGTTATTTAATCTCATTACCTGGTGACCGCTCTTCTAATGTTACAGCAGGTTTCTGGAGAGTGGTCAACTTTTGACTTATTATATCCCACACATGTTCAATTGGGAATAAAACAGGTGATCTATCTAGCAAAATAGGAGGTATATTTGATTTTCTCCTAGGAACCTCCTAGTTGGAACATAGTATTAGGGTGTTGTCGAATATAGGTAACAACAACAGGTTGCAGCACTTCCTGAATGAAGCAGACAGCTGTCATACTGCCTCTAATAAAGATCAATGGTGACCTGCTGTCATTCATGATAACAGCTCAAACTATAACTATAGTGCAACGAACATGCTTTATAACTGCTAGATCGAAATACCCCCTTTTTTTCTTCGTTTGCTGTTGTGTATACCTAGATTATCATTACACCGCAAGATATTGTGCTGACGATGTTCTCGTGTAAAAGGTAAAACAAAGAGGAGTCAGTAAGAACGAATACCGAATGCATAATTCGCACTCTTTCAAATTCACTCAGTTGGGTGTAATTCCTATGAACTGTAACTTGTTTTTAGTATTTAGCTATTTTTTGGACACTTGATGTTAAAGAACCTAAATTCCCAGATGTGGTCTTTAGAGTTGATGATTCACTATAACAGCTAAAGGCCAACGTTAAATTAACATAAATACTATTGTCAAAGTCATGTAGATCGTAGAGTAGTTATTACTAGGGTCCACGGCTTGAGTACCGGTGAAATTAATTTTTTATGTTTTTATTATTAATATTTATTATATTTCATATAAAAGAATGCAGTGTCACTCACTCAGGACGAGCTTGAGAATGTGCGGTTCTTCGTGCTTTTGGGTTGCCATGTGCAGTAAGGCACCCGATAGGCAACTACACCTCCAGTCTAACGTATATGTACGAATCACAAGTTTTAATGAAGTTTATTTTATTTAAATTGACGGTACAGTTTTCATTGGTGATATGATTCATACTTACTCTATTGATTGAAGTCTCATAACCTCATTATACATCTCTTTTAAGTTTGGTTAATTGTCACATATAATACCAGGAGTAACCTAGACTATACCGGCATTTATGGCATTAACTCAAGTGGAGTGTTGCAGTACTTATAAAAATAAGAGTTAGGATACTAATGTCTTAGAAATAACACGGTCAAACATTTTATTTAAAAAACTGAGTTCCCTGCTTTTAATGTTTTTATTATTATTAATTTCATTTTATTTTCCAAATTGGTTAGTTGCATATTTTTTAAATGTATTTTCGTTGTAATCTGTAGTAAAAGAAGTGGAATTATATTTCTAATTAACCTAAGAACATCGACAAATTACGCCATAAATCTTTGAGCAAAAAACCATGCTTAATTGACCCCTTTTATTTTGACCCAGAGTAAATAGTATACATACACTCTATGGGCTCTATTTGACACGCTCTATAGATATTTATTTTCCTCTTGTAATTAAACATCTGACATCAGATACCATTTCGATTTGTAATAATAAACGGCAAATTTTCTCGAAAAAATACCGCATATTTAACAGCACTAACATATGCTTTTAATTATTGTTTCTATGTAATTATAAACCTCATTGTTATTTTGAACATAAGCTTATATTTTTGTCCATCATGTGTCTGTAATAAATCTTTTTTTTTTGCAATCCTCTTTTAATTCACAAACTAAAAATATTTCAAAAAACTTATTAATTTTGCGTCCGTATATTGGTGACACCAGATTAAAGGCAATTTACTTTAAGATAGAGTCTGATTTGATATCAAGATATACAGGGTGGCCAAGATAAGATTGTCTGCATGGATATAATAGTTATCTTTCTCTACCTTCGCTTTGAGATTTTTGAAAAAAACTGAAATTTGCATTTTCGTTTTCTGCTCATATTTTTATTTTAAGTTTTTTGTTTTAAACATTCACAGGACACTTTTATGTGATTAATACAATGGTGTTTATTTATTTTTTACTTCTTTTGTTTTCGAGAAATACGTTCACTTTTGATTTTCTTAAAGGCACCATTTTTAATTCTACACAATTAATGTATAATAATGATGTATAAAACAATAATTTTATTACTTTTTTTTAAGAAAAATCATGAAATCATTGTTTTGTCTCTGTGAAACTCTTGATTTTTTACCAAATAAATGTGATTTTGTATTTATGGTGATATAATTTAATGTAATGTTTTTATACCTATTATTAAGAAAGTAAAAAATACAATTGTTTAATAGGCTGGCTCTTTTCAGTTAACAACATTTAAAAATCACTAGCTGTCATAAATTCTTAAGTTCGATAATTATTATTTTTACCTGGGTTTAGTTTCTTTCTTATTAATTGTTCTGTTTAGTGTTTTTATTTTCATTTATATTCATTCCACAATACAATGGAACATTTTACTAATGAAATACGGATTCGATGTATAATAAATATCTAGAAAGTAGGCACTTAAATAGAACTTTTAGAGCACTAAAGTAATCGAATCCAGGCAATGAAACTACATCAACTCAGCAACTTGAAAATGCA
Organism: Sperchopsis tessellata; assembly: GCA_033557685.1. Classification (NCBI taxonomy): domain Eukaryota; kingdom Metazoa; phylum Arthropoda; class Insecta; order Coleoptera; family Hydrophilidae; genus Sperchopsis; species Sperchopsis tessellata. Next base: position 17,121 of record JAWQRN010000644.1, on the reverse strand, counting down.
AATGGGATCCGAAAGTCTATTGTTTAGTTTATTTTGAAAAGGAAGAAATGCTATCCACATAAATCTAAAATATACCAAGGGCTTTGACTATGGGATGAAGACACATATAGAGCATTTTGTGAATGGTATACTAGAAAGTGTGGTAATGATAATAACTTAAAAAAATATATATATTTGCTCGGTTCAGAGAAGTAACTAACAATGGACTATTTAATTGCTATAATATGGATTTCTGGTTAACAGATAATCCACAGAGAAAAATAGATCAGACATCATATTCGATTGGGTTTTAAAGTTTGGTGAGGCATATTGGGATCAAGATTAATAGGGACAATAATATTCGAAGAAATATCTCCAGCTCTTAAGAGTAAATATTGAAAACTGGCTTGATGAAGTGCCTTTAGCAGAAGCAGAGGACAGCTGTTTTCATCAATATGGAGTGTCAGCTAAAAAATTAATATTAAAATCGAGTCAAATGGGCTTGTGAGATGGCCAGCCAGGTCTCCTGATCTAACACTTATGGATTATTTCCTTATGACTATGTTGAACATCTTAGGAAGGTAGTACTGGAAGTATTTCGGCATACCCGCCTGAAATGTTATGTAATGTTGTATAATCAACTATTCATTGATGTTATTTGTATTTTGAAAATAATGGAGTTTATTTGAACAAATTTGTGATATAAATATTTTATGAATTTAAACAAAATGATATCATTATTAAGTGAAATGGCATAGTCTACTAAAGAAATTTGTATCTCTACCATTATCAAAAGTAAAATCACATTTGTTTGGTACAAAATCAAAGAAGAATGAAAGTAGATTTTTCAAAAGTTAATATAAAAAATGTAATATAATTATTATTGTCATAAATCTCTGTAAAACTAACAAAAAAGTTACATATGTTTTATGTAAATATAGAAGACCCTATTAGAAAATGAAAAGTTAATGTGTTTCTCAAAAACACAAGAAGTAATAAATAATTAAATAACACCATCTTATTAATCACAAAAAAAGTCCCTCAAGAATGTTAACAACAAAAAATCTACAATTAAAAAGTTATGAGCCAATAAAAAAAATTCAATTGTTCAGTTTTTTGTAAATATCTCAGAAACAAATGAAGCTAAAGAAAATCTACTTCGGTATTTGACATTGCCTTAAAATTCTGAAAAACTCTCCATTTAATCACCTATATAACTTGGATACCCATATTTAATCTTGGGCAATACAAATTTTTGTTAGTTTACAATAACTTGTTTTCTTTTTAGTACTAGGTGCAGTTTTTAAAACTGGATTATAGACTTATCTTCAGGTTTTCTGGGAGATAACTGTGTGTTGGCTTTTCTTTTTGCCGATGTTTTGTCCACCATTGTAGGGTACCTTAATAAGACACGTAGCTCTTAAAAGTGCTGGATGTAGTAGACTGCCATGCAATCCTGAAAAGTGCTAGGTGTAGGTGTCGAACAGCACCTAGCACTTTTCAGAGCTACATGACAGTCTACAATTAGCACTTTTAAGAGCTACATGTCTTGATAATGTTCCCTGAAACGGTGGACGAAACGTCGGCATAAAGAAAAGCTATCACGCACTGAGTACTGAATTAATTGGATTATGGACTATTAATTTGCATGGTTTGATGGCTTTCTAAAAGTTGCAACTTAAATTTAGTGAATAAAAACTTTGCGTATCTATTATAATATACAAATTAATTATAGACATTATTTTACAGACCAAGCCGTGGAGGACAAGCTGAAACCGAACAAGGTGGTGCAGGCCCAGCTGTTGAATTACGTTTTGCATACAGTCTTTTAGAAAAATTGATTCAATATTTGGATCGGGCTACTATCAACATGAAGTTACTGAAACCTTCATCCACATACAGTAGACGGAATTCTTACAAAACTTCCACCCGAGACATCAAATTCTTCTCTAAGGTGCATTTTCATTAATTCTTATAATTCTATATTTTTTGTTTACGTGTATTCTTATAGTAGTGGCTCAATATAAACATATAATAAAGAAAATATTGTGTATTTTTTAGGTTGTGTTGCCATTGATGGAAAAATATTTCTCCACCCATCGCAATTATTTCATTGCAATTGCTACCGCCACCAATAATGTCGGAGCAGCAAGTTTGAAAGAGAAAGAAATGGTAGCAGCACTCTTCTGTAAATTAGCTAGCTTGCTTAGGAGCCGACTTGCAGCTTTTGGCGCTGATGTGAGAATCACTGTTAGGTGTCTTCAAGTACTTGTCAAAGGAATAGATGCTAAATCGTTAGTAAAGAATTGCCCAGAGTTCATTAGAACTTCTATGTTGACCTTCTTTAACAATACAGCTGATGACTTAGGACATACGATTACCAATTTACAAGAAGTAAGCAAATTTGTTTTTGTTCTTTAAAGATTTTGATAATATATCACAATTCCTAATGCCTAAATTTGTCTAAAGTAGAAGTAAAGAAATTAAAATTGAAAATTTCATGTATTACTGAAGTATATTGAAATAGCTTTATTGTTTTTAATTACATATCAAAACAAAGTATTTTAAAATTATAGGCCCATGAACTAGATAGTGCAAAATTGTTATGTATTGTGTTTCAGAATACGTTTAATTTAACTCTTCTGTGTATGATCATATGTATTACTTTTACAGTTCAAAGTGTATAAATGTAATATATCCTTTATATCTGTTTATAATTTTCAAGAAATGTACTGTACACTATTAGTTATCAAGGTACCATAAAAATGAAGAAACACATAAAAGATAAATTCAAAAATAATAGCAAAAATTATACATTTACATGATTAATGTTATGAAAAAGAAAAATATATTATAAGGTTTCGGACTGGCAATGTAAATTGTCTGATTCTCAATCAAAAGTATGCCAGTAGGCACAATATCTTTTTTGTATGCATGTACATATATCCTTCCTTGTGATAGTGACAAATATATAATTAATGGGTCTTAAAATAATTCAGAATTAATTAATTTTGTGAAAGTCTGGAGAATGCGCTCCACACACAGAACCTAAATAATTTGCTTTCCAGTTTGGTAAATGTTAATATAGTTTGTATACTGGGTATATTGAAAGGAAGCAAATTACGTGATTTAGAAAAAAAAATGTCGTTCTACAAAAATTTTTAATATATATATATAATATTGCGACCGGTTTCGACCACACCAGGTCATTCTCAATAATGGTGTTGTGTTGTTGCCTTCACTAACTCAAAAGCTTCAGAATGACCTAGTGTGGTCGAAATCGGTTGCAGTATTATATATATATATATTAAAGATATTGTGAAACGAAAATATTCTTAATTTTCTAAATCATGAAGATTATACTCAAAACATCGAATTTTCTATTTTCTGAAACAAATTGCAGTAATAATATTATAATTTTATTTTGACATTTCGTGTATTGAGTTTCTTAGAACGGGGTTAAGATTTTATAGTAGCGATGGGTCTGTCATGAACATTGTTCAAAAAGAATGATTCATTATATTGAATCGAATGCATATGTCACTCATTGAAATAATTTACTTTACCAGACTTACCTCAAAATCATATATATTATTTTAAACCTAGTTTATTGTTCTTTGTAACTTTCATAAGATGTCTATTAATAGTTTTACGATAAATAAATTGAAAGTGGTTCTGTGTCGGTTGTGCAAATACATGTATTACAAAATTCTCCGTGATAACCTTTTTGCAGAGAACAATTATAAAATTATTCTGTACTATTTATTTACGAATTTCATTGTAAATGGGAAAACATAAACCCGGCACACTTTGTAATTAGTCATCAAATTGTGCTTGCTATTGAAGTGTAAAAGATAACATTTCTATACTTTTTTCTTGTTTTATAGGGAAAATACAGCCATCTTCGTGGAACTCATTTGAAAACATCAACGTCATTGTTTTATATAAATACCGTCGTCTTACCCTGTCTAACAGCAATGTTTGATCATCTTGCAAACTGTGAATACGGTAGTGATTTATTGTGTAAGTATTATATTTGCAAACAAATCGTATTTTATATCTGTAAATTTCATAATTGTAATAAAATGCTGATAATTAACATAAAAGAAATGTAACTATAAAGAATAATTTTCTTATATACTAGTATTTTACATACAGCAATAGTTGAGCTATCATGAATTTAATATATACATGTCAAAGAACATGTATCACAATCTCTTATTACGTTTTTAGGATTTCACGAAATACACATTAACAAAGCACTTAAACTTGTAATATTTCACTATGCAATGTATATTGTTCAGAGTAATATATCACAGCCTAGATTCTGTGGCAAATGTTGTAGTGAACCATTGTGATCCAGACAAGGTGTCGTCTATTCATGGCAGAGTGTGGTAATCCTTCTTTGTTACATCATTCATTCCCATATAGTCTATGCAGAATATAGTAGAGCCATACTTTTTATGAATCAGAATATCAAATGAGGTCTATAAACTTCGTGAAAGTTCTATGTCACACTATTGCTCCATCTTCAACATGTATGGTTTCTTCCTTTTGGCTGGGGTAAGCGACTAGGAAGCTTCTTCATAGATGTTGTATGATCACTGCCGATCATGTGTTCCGCCACATTTATCATAGAATTTTACAGAAAATGTAACACTTTTACTTGGTTGGTGACAAATTTTTCAAGTTTATTGGTTTCTATTTCATCTCATATTCTTGGGCTTTTGTTCATGTGCGTTATACTTTTTTCACAATGGGTAACAGACAATTGGTTACAAAGTGCCGAATACCTTTCTCTTATTAAGATTAACATAGAACCCATTTGTGTCAAGTGGCTGATAGGGATTACTTTTTGGCATTTAAACAGGGCGCTTTCTGCAAGAACTGCCTTTTTGATCGGTTCAATCAATTGGGCAATGCCAAACTTACAGTGTTTCATTTTGTTTTTGATCTAAGACTAGATTATTTGTTCAACAATAGCTGGGAGTGTGTCATAATCAGTAAGTAGTAAGAGCATAGAAGTTGGAATTAGCTCAGAAAGGTCAAAATTTACTTCTTCATTCCCAATATTCATTATCGACTCTTTTAGTCCTGTACAGCCGGGATGGATACAAAGCATGTTTTAGTTTTATTTTAAATTAAACAGTATTTTCTATTTAAAGCTATTTTAAACATCATCCAAAAAAACACATGTTTTAAACAAAGAAACATCTGTTTAAGAAATTTATTTTTTATTTTTATAAAATACTGGCCATAAATGACATTTTATCCATCAATATGTAATCAAATCCCAGGCAAATCTAGTGTGAAAGAACTCCTCCCAATATGCAAAAGAACAGGACTACCCAATTTATGATGAAACATTGATATTCCCAGATACAAAGTACTTAATTTGTTAGACGAAAATTTCGGAGTAGAAAAGTTAGATCAAATAAAATTATAATTTGTAATAAATTATCATGCGATTGATTTTTCACCTCTCAAATTACTACAGATGTAACGCCAACAACATATCCGGGGATAGAATAGTTTGGAATGCCAGCAGTAGGTTCATATTGAATGGCCCTTTGTTCTTTTAATTACAAGAAGTATGTAAACCATAAATATGTATAAAACATATTGTAACATGTTATAAACAATAGTGTTTTAATGAAAAGTATTTTAATCATCAGTTGTTTTAAACTAAATGATTTAAACATATTGACCCTGTATCATCTGCTGTAATAATTAGTATTGAGAGCAGTTTCATACTTTATAAATTGCCATTTGCATTACATGAAGGCCTTCTCTTCTCCACGAACCAAAATTTTATCACCAGTAGATGGAGGTTTGTAACCTTTTCCAGGTGTTTAAGATCGTAATACAGAACATAGACTTCCACGGCCACTGTAAATATCTTTAGGTTTTCCGGGAAACAACTGTCTTTTAACTTTTGTTTTTGCCAACGTTTCGTCCACTGTTGCAGGGGACATTATCAAGGATACTGATAATGTATCTATTATTATATTTTAAATACTAGCATTTGTGATGAGACTATTCAAGTGATGCTGTATTTTGGATATTCTTGAGCCTTCCATCGTGCCACCAAATGTGTGCTGTGGAACAAAAGTGGATTTTAGTTTACCTGTACTTGATTTTCACTAGCATTTCCAGAGGGCTTTATTTTCACTCGAAAATGGCTATGAATGTGCCCTTCTTGTCCACATCTGTATAATTTTATGTTTGGCAAGTTCTTGCAGATACTTCATTTAACTCAGCTTATTGTGTTGGTTCTTCCTCCATTTCCATTTTGTACTACTAGAATAATTTTATGTTCTGTGTGACCATAAATAAATATACTAACTGAGATACCAGACATATCAACTTCATATAGGTCTTCATAGCTAAACCCGGTACATTTCTGATGTATACTACGTACTTAATTATGTATGAAAGGTTGCATCAAATTTTTAAATAAAAAATAATATTACAAAATTGGCAGGCAGGGGAAAAATATGCCGTGCCTCCTAGTGAGATAGACTAGAAGGAATTTTAATAATTTTAGTCACCACCTTTATACATATTGTATTGCTTTCTCATAGGGAAACATTATAGTAATCATGTAATTAATAAGTTTTAATCGGAAGCCCACATTTTGAGGTGCCCTGAACACGATTTTACTACTTTTCCAAAAACAGGAAAGACTAGACGTAAAATTTTAAACGTAGGTTAAATTGCGAAAGTTATGGATCGGATTTTGGGCAACATGGGAAAATAATTAGTTGGTTTTCTGGAGCGAAAATTACAAAATTGAAAATACATTTTTTATTGAATAAGTATTTTTTAAACATTATAGCTGTGCAAATATTTGGAATTTTACAGATTATTTATATTTCAGTAGGTATACATAATATACATTTGAATAAGTAAATGGGAAAATTGGGTGGACCATATGCAAATTATTTTATAAAGCAGTAATATTCAATGTGTACGAACTTGCTTATATCAATTTCTGATTTACATGCTCAGTTTGTCTGAATTATTTTAATATAGAAATATTTAAAATGTTTTTGTCTGTTATAAAAAAGTTATTATATATTTATTTTTACTAATTTTAGTGGATGAGATACAAGTAGCATCATACAAAGTTCTCCAAGCAATATACACATTAGGTACTGATCCTACTTTGACTCATGACCGTAAATATTTGAAGACAGAAATTGAGCGACATAAGCCTGCATTAGGTATGTATCTTTTTGACAATATTTTATAGAGAATCTGTATGACTCAAGATTGTTATTTTTTAGGATCATGTTTAGGTGCCTTCAGTTCTACATTCCCAGTGGCCTTCTTAGAACCTCATTTGAATAAACATAATCAATTTTCTTTATTAAATCGTATTGCTGATCATTCTTTAGAAGCTCAAGGTTTGTAAAACATAAACTTGATTTTGATCTTGCGGAAATTACTACCTTATGATTTAATATGTTTTAGATATTATGGCAAGAATGGAAGGATCTATGCCAACTCTAGAAACAATTTTATCAGAAGTCGATCAATTTGTAGAAAGTGATAAAACTTACATAGAATGTCCTCATGTCATAGATGTCATCATGCCTATGCTATGTTCATATCTTCCATTTTGGTGGTCACAAGGACCAGATAATGTAAGTCCTACTGGTGGGACTCATGTATCCATGGTAACAGCTGAACATATGAACCAATTGCTGAAAAATGTGCTCAAACTTATCAAGAAAAATATTGGCAATGAAAATGCTCCATGGATGACCCGCATTGCTGCATATACACAACAAATTATTATTAACAGTAGTGAGGAACTTCTAAAAGATCCATTCTTACCTCTTGCAGAAAGGGTTAAGAAGCGCACAGAAACAATGTTCCATAAAGAAGAAAGTCTTCGTGGTTTCATTAAAAGTTCTACAGATGACACTTCACAGGTATGTTACTGTGTGTATATTGAATGTATAAGTATATCTAATAAATCATTTTTAGATTGAAACTCAAATTCAAGAAGATTGGCATCTACTAGTACGTGACATATATTCATTCTATCCACTTTTGATTAAGTATGTTGACTTGCAAAGGAATCATTGGTTGCGGCACAATATTTCTGAAGCTGAAGATTTATACAATCACGTAGCTGAAATATTCAACATTTGGTCTAAATCTCAGTACTTCCTAAGGGAAGAACAAAACTTTATATCTGCGAATGAAATTGATAATATGGTGCTAATTATGCCAACTGCGGCAAGGCGTCCAGTAGTACCCGAGGGTGGCCAAGCAACTGGTGGAAAGGTAATTTTTCCATAGGTCTGAAAGTTTTTAATAATTATGAGATTAACGAAATTATTTGAAATAAATTTCCCAAGATAATTCATTGAGTTGAACAGTTTCTTTTTTATCAAACTTGAACAGCTTTTAATTTCAATTTTGACAATTTTCTACCATTCCATCCAGATAAATTACCAAATTATGTAGGATTACAAAGGTATTATTTTCTGTTTGAATTTGATGTTTTATACGAAATGTTTTTTTTTTAAGTTGGTATAAATAACCAAAAATGTTTTTAAAAAGTTTCCTCTGCTATAGCTTGCAGGCGCTTTTCTATCATAGAAAACTTCTACATTGTAAGCTGTTGAATAAGAATGCATGCATATCAACTTTTTCATACATCTCACCTAAAAAGAAGCATCTCCAGTAGTTGTTGTACACAGTATCATTTTAGAGCTATACATACATTTGTCTTAGCATGTATATTAATTAATTAATATATATATAATAATTAATATTAAATATTTATTTTTTAATACCAAGGAAAAATTAACCATAAGTGAAAGAAATTAGTGAGAAAATGAATTAATTTAGAAGTGAAAATAGATGTGCATGTTTCACAACCACATTTGCATCGGAATTCTTTTTGCATATATAGATTCAGTTGAAATCTGATTCATTTAACACTTTGTTTTCCAGAAACATATTCCCTGCATTCAAAGGGGTATTAATATATTCCTAATGATGGAGACTGATCCCCAAAAATTTGTTTTGTAAACTATTAAATTGAGTTGCTTGATTGGGCCTCCCCCTTTTGCATTTATGTATTCCAGTTTCTTTTTTTAAAGTATTTTCTGGCAGGTAAATTGTTAGTGTAAGAAATTTATTTTCTGTTTCAGTTTCTATAGTTGTTTTGACAATTAAAAAAATTAAACAAGTCAACAACAATAATATATCTGTGAAACTTATGCTAAATAATGTCATTACCCTTATTATTTAACTGCAGTTTCATAAAGTAACAGTAATCTTCATTGAATATCTAAAAGCTTTTGTTTCTGTGGTTTCATTTTCTTACACTGTAACTACTGAACACATTTTTAATAAATGTTTTATTTTTCAGAAAAAGAAGAAGCATCGTGACAAGAAACGTGATAAAGATAAAGAAATTCAAGCTTCTCTCATGGTTGCTTGTTTGAAGAGGTTGTTACCTGTAGGATTAAATTTATTCGCAGGCAGGGAACAAGAACTTGTACAACATTGTAAAGACCGATTCCTGAAGGTACCTTTCTTTTGAATTTTTGAGCAGTTAAATAAACATGAGAAGTAATGAAGTGCGTAGACTTCCACGGCCACAGTGAAGTTCTTCAAGTTTTCCAGGAGATATCTGTGTGTTGGCTTTTGTTTTGCCGACGTTTTGTCCACCGTTGCAGGGGACATTATCAAGACATGTAGCCCTTAAAAGTGCTTATCATAGAATGCCATGTAGCTCTAAAAAGTGGTAGATGTAGGTGCCGACGAGCTCTAAAAAGTGCTAATAATAGAATAACAAGTAGCTCTCACAAGTGCTAATCAAAAAATAAAATTATTTTTTATTATTTTATTTCTTGACTAGCACTTGTGACAGCTACATGATATTCTATTAGTAGCACTTTTTAGAGCTGGTCGGCACCTACATCTAGCACTTTTCAGAGCTACATGGCAATCTATAATTAGCACTTTTAAGGGTTACATATCTTAATAATGCCAGCACACGATTATCTCCCAGAAAACCTGAAAATATGAGAAATAATTGTCTAAAAATAACCTCAATAAGTTGAAGCTTTGGGAGCAATAAAAGATCGTCCCATTAACAGAATGCAGAAGAGTTTGGAGTTTGAATTTCACTAACACTCAATTTATTCCCCTTCATTTGTTTGAAAACAATAATTTGAACAGTTTTTATATCTGACAAAGTAAATGTCAAATAATAAATCTATAAAAAATGTATTAATAAATACAAGTATATATTATATAAGATGTATATTGATATTAAAATAAATATAGCTAAATTCTATATTACTACAAAATTATAAGCAAAACTTTACATTAAAACTTCATTCATTCAAACGTAATGCAAATAAACTATAAACGAACTGGGTACCATAACTATAATTTTCACAGTTTTTGCTAGAACACATAATGTTTTGTATGATGTGATAAATGCAGCACATTTTAGATTGATATTATGTACTACATTATTTCAGATTCAATCAAAGTTATTTTGTAAAGGTTCTTAATTATAATGTCTTGGTATTAACTTCTTTAACAAAATACTTCAGCTATTTGTGCAAATATTTCATCAAAAGCATTCAACCTAATGATCCACTACTTTACTGATGCAAGGACAGAAGTTTCTCCTACAACGTAGACATCGTTCGGTGTGTCTTATACATCTTAGAGCGGTTATCCGTTGGCATTGTCGAAAACATCATACACAAATGAAATAACTTTTTCAGGCTCTCCACCATTCACTGGCATAAACACTGATTTATTCTTTTCCTAAAAATGTAAAGTAAAATTATGGTCTAGGGTTAAATAACACAAATATTATTTACTTGAGCAACAATTTTATTGAAGAAATTGTTTATTTTTTATACGCAATTACCATGGTTTGTAATAGGATAAAAGTTCTTGTTCTTAAATTTTATAAACGGGTTTAAATTTTGCTGCTTGTGCAGTGAAATCATGGTAGAGAATAGTGTGCAACTATTTGCACATGATATAAGTGTGTGTGGTCAAAACTGAGAGGGTCAAAATAATCAATCTCGACCTCTAAAATATTACAAATTTATCAGTGGTAAGGATAAAAATTGATGATTTTGGTAGAAAATATTATAAACAGAATAGAATTGATATAAAAATGGCACATGATGTTAATTTGAATTAATTGAGTGACTTGCTTTGGAAAGTGATATTTTATCTCAACCTAAGGGGTAATGGATTTTTATTCGAACATTTTGTAATTTTCAATTACCTTCAACTTTACCCATTCCTCTCACAGCTAGATGGAAAAAATAAAGTTCTCTCACAGTAGGATTTGTCCTAATTCCTTTGTTTTAATTAGAGGCATAACTGAAAATCTACCTACCCAGTTCATAGACTGGTGTGTATGGCCAGGATTGCTCTGGTGGTATATTATTCCATATTAGGTTCCATTCATTCATATGGTATTAAAATTTGGAGTCATATGGCCATACAGAAAAAGCTTTTGAAGGATAAGGTATTAAATTGCACCTGCATAATCAGTGCCAGCAGTTAGGCAGTCTAAATTTTATCATCTGGAAGTGTTTTTCAAAATGTAGTAGTTGATTTATCATCTATTATTAAACGAATTTACAAATGGTAAACAATAAGTACTTTCCTTTAGTGTGTATTTCTTATCTATCACAAGTTCAAGTATTGTTAACATTTTCCGACTTAAATAGTCATCTATTTTAAGTGTAATTTTTTCATTCTTGTTGCTTTTTATCTTTTTGAATTTATTTTTTATGTTGAGTGGAAATATTTAATCTAAATGTGTCAATATTATTTCAGAAAATGCCAGAATATGAAATTGTAGATTTTGCCAAAAACCAGTTAACTCTTCCAGACAAAATTGATCCGGCTGATGAAATGTCTTGGCAACATTACCTATACAGTCAATTGGGCAGCAAGAAAAGTGCAGCCATTGGAGCTACAGACTCCAACGGAAAGAATCAATTAGAAGAAACTGTAGAAAGAATAGTAGCTATGAGCAAAGTACTTTATGGACTACATATGGTAAGTCAAAAATAATTGAATAATTTAATAAGTTACATTTAAAAATGAAGGATTTCAAATTCTTAATAAATCATTTTGCTAGGTAGCATGATAAATGGTTTGAATTGCAAAACCATAATACATAGCTAAAAGACAATTTTTTAGGCTTTTGGCACCAACATTAATATTTATAATTTACCTATTAGTTTATTTCATTTAATTATAAAGGTGAAACTAAAGTCTACACAGTCATCAAAATCCAAATCCAACTCTCTTATTTTTAAACTATCAAAACTTACAGTCTGAATCTGGGCAAAAATGAAATTGCGTTGTACATAGGCTGCTAAATTACTTACATATCGGCTTCTATTACCCTCTTTTCTTATTTGAAGATTTTTCATAGAGCACTTGGTTTACTCCATTTCTTGTTTGAATTTATAAATGTAAAATCAACCTTATCGATGAACTCTGCTCCGTGCTTAAAATAGTTACCTTTTAAGAATCATTCATGTCTTACTCTATTGCAATGTTAATTTTTTCACTTCATATTCTCTCATTAAAAATTCATTATTAAAACCATTCATTTTGTTTTAACGTGTAATCAATCTCATGTTTCACTACCAAAAGTTACAGTTAGAACAGTTCTTAGATAATATAAATCTAAACAAATAAATTCCATAAGAACAAAAATAAAAGACATGATTGTATTCCAAAAGAACAATATTTACTACTGCTGCTTCAAAATAACTAAGTTATTTTTATAGATTTTGTACACACATAGTACAGAATTGAAAGTAAATTTCACACAGACTAAATCGCATATGATGTTGTTGTCTTCGATCTACTTTAAGACTAAATAGTCATAAGGTACTTACATTTTTATATTGTACTAAACTAAAAAATTATTTAATTACATAAGACTTTAGCTGTCGCTTTTTATATGTGAATATGAATTAGTTTAAGATTACTTAGCTTAATATTATTTGCCAATCTTTTATATCTGTTATACAAGCGATCATCAGCATTATTGTTATTTTTTGTTTAAATATGATTTCAACTATTTATTTACATTCATTTACGTTGCGCCATTGGCAGATTGATCATCCGCAACAACAGCAGAAAGGTGTATACCGCAGTGTAGTGTCAACCCAGAGGAAACGTGCAGTACTTTCTTGCTTCCGACAAGCCTCGTTGCATAGTTTGCCAAGGTTTGTTGAGTTTGTGCTTTGTCGCATGGAGTGCCAACTCTTATTTGTGGTTTTCACTTTATCTTACTCTAAAGCCTTATCTTTTGGATGTTTTTGGTTTATCAAACGATGTGGATTTATTGATTAGATTTTTGTTTGGCTAACTAACAGGCAACTAGGCCTAAGTCTAACAAAGATGGCTGGAAGAGAGTTTTAGGAGCTGCTAGAAAAAGAGCAGCCCTTGCTTGTCTACGAGCAGTGCCTCTTTATAAACTTAGCAGGTGTGTAAACTAATTACTAACTTTGTATTTTTTGTTTCATTGAAATGATTTTATGAAGTAGGAATTTTAGCTACTTACAATTTTATCGAAGAGAACCATTATTTTTGTTCCTTACAATTTTAATGAATTGAGAAATTTTAATTTTTTTACTGTTTTAATTCAATTCATTTAATTTTTCAGGAGTTTATATAACCATTTTTTCAATTGTTTTAAATTCAAAATAAGTGTCAAAATTGTAAATAGTAAACATATTATTTATATTGAAAACTTGAATTAAAGCATCAATGTTAATACATAAAATTAGGTTATATTTAAACTGATGACTATAGACAGTTGGAATATCACTTTTGAACTTTTAAACCGGAAGTGTGTTTGAATGTCACTTATAGAAATAATATAATCCTTATTTTAAACTACAATTATTTTGTACGTTACTTAAATATACTAATATAAATGTGTTTTGTTTAGTATAATTTATGGCAAAGGTTTATTTTTAAATACAGATAGGTGTCAAACTATGTTATATAGATTAATTATTACTCAATAAAAGTAAATAAACTTCTAAAAACTGCTTAGTTCATTGGCTTCAATTCAAATATGTGACAAAATGATTAAATAGTAAACATAATCATGAAATTCATGAAGAATAAGTGTCTTATAGAAATAATATAATCCTTATTTTAAGTACAATTATTGTCTTCTTTGCTCTTGTAAATACATTTCGATTAGTGTAATTTATGGTAAAGGTTTATTTTTATATTTATTATATTAGTAATGAGCCTAACTCAAAATTCAAAATCATATCATCAATATGTAGCTTTCACGTGTTGTTCATTGAAATGTATATAAACCATTGTATATTCTAACATATAGTAGTACATGGATATAAAACAATCAGAAAAGAGTCCCCTTATTTTATTAATATAGATGAGCTCTTTTATACTGTGTGTATACATTATTACATGTCAAAACACCATCTCCTGTGAATCAGAATCATTATTAGCATTAATGGTAAATTTTTAGAACTTTTGTGTAAAGCAGCATATGTAAAAAATGTTGGGTTTTTAAGAATCACTTGTATTTTTTTACAATTATATTACATTACCTGCTATGAACTGTATTATACAAGAGAAAATTCATTTGAAGTATCATGGCATGTGTTTTATTATATATAGCTGTAATATCTCTAAAATAAACATTAGTTAATATTTATATGTTGTTCTCAAAATTAAAATATTAGAATTTATTATTATTAATACATTGACCATTCATGAATATTTACTTTAAAATTTGATTAAATTAAAGTGACCAAGTAAGTGTATATGCAGAAATCAAACATAATCTAAAATACATCAGTCATTGAGACTTCATCAGCACTGCTCAGTTAGTAATTAGCTGTTCGAGACAGGTGATATTGCTTTACGACCACGAGTAAGAGCAAATTATACAGCATATCAAAAATATATATCATACTTACGGCATTGAAAGTGTAGACCCTATAAATATAAACTTCGAAGCGAAAGGGATAATGTTATAAATATTCATGTAAATAAATATTTTGAATATGTTGTTACAAATGTCAAATAAATAGAATTCATAATTAAAATATATAAAATAAGGTTTTTTTGCGAATATAGAAACCAACCTAGATACTGTAAATTGAATGTTAAAGTTCGTTAAATATATAGAGCACTTCGACATGTTCACATAAATATATCAAATGTTTAGAATTCGCTTGATAGCAAAATTAGCAAAGTATTTTAGATCGCTATTGACAGAAAAAATGACATTATTAAAATGTTGGATCCGGACACACACATTTGTATAGAAAAATATATAGAAGGGCCTATCCCTTTTAAAACATCCATGGAGCTGATAAAGAAAACTTCATAAAACTTATACGAAATATTGAAAACTTTTATTGAAATTTAACTTCAACAAAATTAAAGGAAATATGCCTCTTTATATAATATTGTTGTAATAAATGTATATAATGTAAAAATATAGTTAATTTTGGTTTAATAAACAGAGAACAGTTTCAAGTATTAAGTGTAATACACTTCCAGTAGAGGCAAGTGCCGATGTTTGTCCACTGTTGCAGGGGACATTTTCAAGTCAAGCGATGCTATTTAAATAAATTAATTGAACACAGTGTATAACGGTAATATCACTCACTTTCAAAATGCCCCTTGTAACTGTGGATGAAATGTCAGCATTTATCAGAGCCTCTACACCTGGCAACAACATTCAGTTTTATATTTAAATTTTTTTTTTAGATTATATATAGAAAACAATTATAATTTAAAATGAAATTATTTCAAATATAGGCTTTAGTTATTTTTTCAAATTATTAATACCAATTTTATCATTCAGGCATCGTGCAATCAACATCTTCATTCGTACCTATTACGAATTATGGCTCCAAGATGAAAATGTGGGTCAGGAAGTTCTCATAGAAGACTTAACCCAAAGTTTTGAAGATTCTGAGTTGAAGAAACAAGATGAGACAGAGGATGAAAGTAAACCTGATCCACTCACCCAATTAGTTACAACATTTTGCAGAGGAGCTATGACTGAACGTTCTGGTGCTCTCCAAGAAGATCCTCTCTACATGAGCTATGCAGAGATCATTGCAAAATCTTGTGGTGAAGAGGAAGAAGAAGGTGAAGAAGAAGAGGGTGGTGAAGGAGAGGAAGGTGCTGCTTCAATTCACGTAAGTTTATTTTTTTCCAAAATATAATGACAAAAAAATGTTTACTTGAGTTATTAAAATATTAATGTTTTTTAATGCTAACATAGAAAGCCATGGATAAATTGATGGTAAGGGTATTGTGTCATCTATTCTTATAATGGGTATGTGCGTTTGTAATATTATAAGGCAGAATAGTTAGTGCTTGTCAAATCTGTGATTGTATTATTTTACTAAAGAGTCAATCATAGATATAGTACAAAACAGAAGATAAGTCATAGAAGAAATTCAGGAAGATCAAGAGAGACAAATGTCCCAATATAAATACCACCGAGTAAGCGCTCCATTGGTCGAGCAAGATGATATAATCATAATGATATCACAGCAATCAGATTGACTTAATTAAAATCATGGATTTGTTATTAGCCTCAGATTCAAAGAACACAATGGTTCTATGAAAGATTGGTAGTTATTGTTGTTATGAAAATGTTTGTTAGAATTCTATTTGCTGTGTTGTTTCACATTGTTATTGCGCCTACATTTATCCATTGAGTCACATTACCAGGTTTCTTTTGACAGCAAATTATTATGTTTATCATAAAAAATATTAATTTCCCATATTTGCTACACAGGTAAATATTGCAAAAGTATATTTACACAACACATGAAATATAATATTTGTTTTATAATATCTACATAAATCGGTAAAACTTTTGAGTTGCTGTTGGAATGTATTATTCTAAACATAATTATTTATACAAATATTTATTAAAGACAATCTGTAGAATATAAAAAAATACAAAACATTACATGACTCACCTAAACATTCCCGATAATGCTTTCAATACACTTATATTTTACTACAACTCTGTTTTAGAATTTTATTTTATATATATATATATATATATAATATATATGTATATGCTTAAACATA
>JAWQRN010000643.1:0-27548 GCA_033557685.1 Sperchopsis tessellata | reverse complement strand
TATATATATATGTATATATATATATATATATTTAATTTTGTAGTTTACTATTATTAATACGGAATAGGAATCTTATTGTTATTGGTGTCTGATAACAAAATATTAAATACAACAGTGGTGTCATTTCTCTCATTACTATAAACTGCAGTTGCCTGCAACTTATTTTTCTTTTCCTGAATTCTGCTATAATATTCGTGTACCTCATCTTTTGAGCTTAGCTTAGTAGTAGCCTTACCGGCATTATATTTGGATTTTTGCGCGGTTGATAAGTGTATTATTAAATATCTGTACTGTATTTACATTAGACATTAGTCAAGAAATCATTTGTATCATAACCTGTAACATCTTTTGACTTGTATATAGGAAATCATTTATTGATATGCCTAGTACCTATCTAGGTAATTTTGTATTGCATGCCTACACAAAATGCACAATTTACTAAAAGGAAGGCAAATACCTACTACACTTTATAACTGCAGTTGCCTACCTACTGTAGTTTTCAATAGGTAGTATCATCGACATCATATTTAAATCAATATCTTTACAGTATGTGAATTTAAGAGAATACTAATCGCTGGTGAATAATTTAACATTTAATTCATGTGGCCTCTGATCCAAATGCGATGATCTCGCCGTCCGTCCTTCGTTTCACGCCACATTTGATCAGGTGATTTGCCTTGATAATTGCCGATCCCTCAACAAATGATTTCTTGAAATCCCCCACATAATTCATAATATAAACGATATCAACCGCTGGATCAATCTTTATGGGAAATGAATTGAATGTAAACACTTTATCACATCATAAACACGTATCAAGCAATGTAAACAATGAAATTTGTCCACCTTCGGACGGCCATCTTGAATTCGATGCTAGCGCCCCTAGGGGTCTTTAAAACGCGAAAAACGTGCATTACCTCCCCGAGCTCTAATAGCTGCTGTCATTCGGCGTGGTAAACTTTGAATGCAGCTGACAATGTCTTCTTGCGGAATGTTCTCCCATTTTTCAGGAAGAGCTACTCTTAATTCTTAGATGGTTTCTGGAATGGGTTGGCGGTGTCGAACATGTTGTCCTAGCATATACCATACATTTTCTATTGTATTTAGATCAGGGCTATAAGCTGGCCACCGCAATCGCTGAATGTTGACCTTGTCTAAATATTGCGTTTGCACCTGTGCGACGTGGGGCCTTGCATTATCATGCATAAGTTCTCGCCAACGAATGGAGCAAAAGGTATGACATGATCAGCTAAACATTCGTTGATATACCGATCAGCCGTCTAACTACCATTTTCAACCAGAACAAGCTCTGTACGTGCATGCATCTAAACTCCAGCCCAGACTATTTTACTGCCACCTCCAAATGATGTTCTTAGAGATATACAGCACTGCGAAAATCGTTCATTGCGCCTTCCCCATACTTGTGTCCATCTGGTGAACGAAGGCAAAAAAAAGGATTCATCGGTGAACAGAGCTCCAGTCTTCGATCGTCAAATTTCTGTTCGCGCGCAAAACCAAAACGATGAGCTGGGACTAAAGCTGGACAAGCGGCAGGTCTTCTGGACATCAATCCGTATTCGTGCATCTCCAGCGTACAGTTAGTGCAGGAATTTCAACGCCGCAAATATCTGCCAGTTGACGTACGACAATAGTAGATTTAAGGCAATAAATCGATCGTCACGAGGGGCTGTTACACGTAGTCTTCCTAATCCTGGTCTCCTAAGTGTATTCTCCAGTTTCAAGATGTCGGCAAATTGCGTCTTCACAGTACTCCTGGCTATTTCTAAGGCATTTCCAATATATCGTACACTCTGTCCATCTTCATGCAGAGCTACAATTCAGGCTACATCTTCTGTCGCATTTTTTAAAAATACTTCAAATTCAATACTGACAGTTCAAAATCAATAAACCTTAGGTGTGAATTTTTAATTATATATCACACCTTTACCCTAATGAGCAGAAATCTGTTCTGCCGCATGATTCACGCATCCCTAGGATTTATGGAGTACCGAAGATCCACAAACCAGGAGTTCCACTACCACCTATTGTTAGTGCCATTGGTTCTCCAACCTACCTTGCCAAATTTCTCACTCCTCTACTTAACCAGTTTATTGGAACATCTTCATCATACATCAAGAACTTTGCCCATTTCATCGAGAAAGTATCCAATATGGTTCTCTACAAAAGCGACCTACTCGTCAATTTCGATGTAGTTTCTCTGTTCATGAAAATTCCTGTCCATGATTCCATCCAGATTATTCGCCAGCTGCTAGCTAACAAATCCCTCTCATCCACTATAGCGGACTTAGCAGAAATATGCCTGAGATCGACATACTTTATGTTGCGTGACGAAATCTATGAACAAACTTCCGGTGCTGCTATGAGATCTCCACTCTCCACATTCATCGCAAACATTTTTATGGAAGCTTTCGAGGAACAAGTTTTAGCTTCTGCTCCCCTGAAACCTAAATGTTGGTTTAGATATGTGGATGACACTTTTGTGGTACGACCCCTTGGTTTGGAGACTCTTGATGGTTTTCTACGACACATTAATAGTCACCACACCGATATCCAATTCACAATGGAAGTTGAGGTCTCTGGGGCAATTCCATTCTTGGACGTCCTGGTTGTAAGGCGTGCTCATGGCACACTGCAAGCCCACACACATTAATAGGTACGTAAACGCCACATCTTCGCACCATTCTTCTCAGAAAATGTCAGAAGTAAATTATCTGGTTTACAGAGCGTTTAGTCTCAACGAAAATGACAATTTATCCGAAGAACTTAGTAAAGTCAAAAATACGCTCATGGTCAACGGGTACAAATCTTAGATTATTCAAAGGGACATCCAGCGTTTTAAAAATCCCTCTCCTAGCCAGAACCTGTCGGTCAATAGAATAGCGGCACACTGCATATCGGTAAGAAATTCACATATTGTATTAAGGTTTCCTAGTGGTCCTAGTATTAGATCTTGACCGCGTTTAAGCTTGCTTCATGAGACTAGAAGGGTGTGATTCCAACATGTTGCGAAGTTGAAATTATACATTGATAATCCATTCGTAACGTGAATTTGCGAATTATCTGAAATGAAGTTGGAATATGGAATGAAACAAGTTTTTGGATTTGGGGACGATTTGAAAAACTCCGGAAGATAAACTTATTTGTTAAATATTGGCTGTTCCCTAGGAATTTGGTATAGTGAATTAAGTAATGAGATCTGTATTGAAATTTCATATCTTACAATATATGTTAGGGTCAACAGTTCTGCGCGAGCACGCAATACCTTCATCAAACTGGACTCATAATATCGTATTGGTGCACGCCCTTCTGTCAATCCTATTGATTTGTAAAAAGTGTTGCTGTTTTTTTTTTTATTTCCCAGAAAGAAAGCAAAGTAGTGTCTGTGCTGATTGTTTTCAAGTATTAATTAATACTTCAAGTTCTTGCATCTTCGTCCCATTTCCATTTTATATTTCACCCGTGTTGCGTTTCATAGTAAAATCAATATTGCGATTACAAGCCGCCTCCAGACAATCCCTTATTCGCCTTCTTCTTCTAGCTCATTGGGTAGGTATGGCATGTTTACATTTATTTTCATGCAAGTTGTTCTATGACGTAGCTACTGCTTTTCTCAATTGAAACAGGCGGCGTTCGTCGATGTTTATTTATAGTTGAGCATTGAGGGTGTTGTCCATATGTTATAAAATTTAATTATGCATCTTCTTGAGGACTACTTTTGAACCACTTTTGAATTGATAGTTTCTGTATATTCGAATTGTGAAATTAGCAAACGTTACAGTTTTTTTTACCCAATTTGTGTCATGCAGTTTACTTTGGATCGTTCTATATATAAGTTAAATGCAGTATGTAGTGCGAAATTACAACCCATTGACGTACGCGCAGCCTCCGGTTTCCTAGCAACCATCGCGACAACCCTAGCTTGCCTGGGTGTCTTTGCCAGTTGCCACGCTACTGCTTTAGAGTTTAGAATAGAATAGTGTCTGTCCTGTCAACTCTTGTCTTTTCCACACGCCGTCATGCGGCTTCTTACTGGTGTTAAATAACATTATTATTGATTCTTTCAAAGCAATAAATACAGTCGTTTCTCTTACATACAACGTTCTTTAACTATTAGGTTTGTTTTCTTCAATTTTTTTATTTTTCTTTTGTTACACTTAAAAAACAAATAAAATTTTCTTTGTTTTCCGGCCGTTCATGTGACAACGTATACGAACCGACAATAAACAGGGAACAGTACCGAATTAGTTAATACATTTGTATAATACAGCCTTATCGAAACAAAATCTTATTGTGCTCTATGTATATCTCATTTCAGTTGGACGTTTCTTTGAAACCAATTAACAGCTGTGCGTCACTCTGGAACCATGTTGGGTTTCCGACTGCTTCTAATTTAAAATCAAAATAAACTTTGAAAGGCGACGGTAACGTGCGGTTGTAGAGTCGCGAATGAGATAGATTCTGAAATCGCGGCGATGCGTGTGCTATGGAGCTACAGTGCGTGGTCGTATACACAATCATCGATATCCCGGAGCCGAAACCGCCTCCAGGTGCTGGCCCCGAGACGGCGTCAGATGGTTGCCTCGCATGGATCAAAGGCCAAATCAAAAGGTGCCCATTCTTAGATGTGCTTTGTTTCTTTGGACCTTGGTGAGCGCGCCAAAAATGTATCTTCTGGCAGTAGTTCATTGTTACCTGTTGCTTTCGCATCGTTACGTGATACAACATTTACACTTTTTTTGGTTTCATTTGTTTCTTTAGTTTTGCTTTCCTGCAATCTTGCTGGTTTATTTTATGCTTTAAAGCCAGTTACGTTTTTCGATTTTTTTTCATCTATTTAATTTTGTTACTTCTGTTACTGGTTTTCTAAATGTTTTTGACATTTAATGTTCATGGGTCCATCTAAAGAATCCGACCTCATTTTTAAGGTAATTGGTTAACTGCTTTATACGCTTAAGTAAATATTAAAGTGGATTATTATAAAAAAAAATATGAAATCGGAATTAAATCGAGAAAATTATATAACTAGGTAACTAATAATTCCCTGAATATTACTCAAAATATTATATTTGACAAACTGTTGAATTATATAAATACTGATGTTAATGGGTGAACAGGTTAACAAATTAATCAAAAGAAATTCGTTGATTGGGATTGTTTTGTGTTAGGATCAATCATAAATTTATGTATTTAAGTATAAATTTTTATATGGGAAGGATAATTTAGGAAAATTATTATATTATATTGGTAGAGAAGATCCAAATATAGACTACCCTTTTATTTTTCTACTCTTAATGCTACAATTTGGTCCGTTTTAATTTAACATATTAATTTCATCACCAATTCCAAAACCTAGTTTTCCCCGAAAATACTATATTGTGTAAGGTTTTGGATATCAGGGCCTGACTTAATATGGAGTAGCACATTGAATTTACAATAAAATTGATATTGTATTACAAAATATAAGTATATCACAGAAAAAATATATATTCTGCATCGGAACACTTCGTATGTATGAATTCGACATATCTATAGTTTCCTTTTGAAATCTGTCCATCACATGCACCATGTACCTTCGTTTTCTAGACAGACTTGTTATTTTTATCCACTCAGTGGAGTAAAAATAACAAAATAAAGTATTGTGAAAACTAGTGTACCCAATATGGATATTGAAGTAACAGTTTTCCGCATATTTATGGAATGCACGAAAACGCCATATTAGTAGTAAGAATATATAGCATGAAAACTCCTTGGAAGTTTTTTTGTTAGAGTTGCTGTTCTAAATCATAAACTTTTGGCAATCTAAATGTGTAATAGATCTAAAAAAATATGAAAGAATCCAGCTTACGAAATACGTAAACCAGTAAATATTTTCTATTTTAAACTATTACTTGCATTCTGTTTCGATGCTGTGTAATATGTCCGGCCTATTATCATCGCGAAATAGTTTCGGTTATTTTTTTGTAAAATAATAACTTAATGCGTATTGAACGTCTCAAATTATTTTTACAATTTTTTCATTATACTACGTAGCTTAATAGATACTACAAAAAGGTGAAATTGATTTTGCCAAGTGCTATAAATTTAAAACGTGATCAGAAAATAAAATGCCAAAATTATTCTATATTAGCCTACCGTGGAACATCTTTTGAACATGTTTCACTATTTATTACTCAGTGTTAGATGTTTCATTAATAAAACAATATAAAAGTACGTACTTGTATGTGCATCAAATGTATTTTAACACAGCTTATTTTATTTAAAAACTACAATGGCTTTGTTTGTTTCGCGAGTTCGTGCTTGTGTATTTTGGCCCGCTACAACATAATGGGGATTTTCAATGCAACTTTAAATTTTCTTCCGGAAGACGTAGTGCGGGATTTTGAGTTTTGGTGGGGGCCCCACACATTTATTTATATTGCGATCCTCACTGTATTTTTTAATCCCTTGCTAGTCTCAGAACGGTGGCCCCTAACACTAATGCATCCGCTTATACAAATAATTATCAAAATTATATCCTAATGTGTCATTGGATAAGCCCAATTACAGTGGCTTCAAATAAGTACGAGCGATAATTGTTATGGTATGTGCAAAGGCCACCGAACTACTCATAAACCAGCGAGGTGGACTCATTACATTTAGTATTCATATATTTTTATTATTGATGTTTCTAAGTCTTGTCCAAAGGTAATCCTAAATTAAAGATTAATATTGATGTATTGTTTATAGTTGAATTCAACTGTTGTCAGGCAGTTAAAATTTATCCATTTTGATTTATGTTTTGGCACATAGAAAGATATTATCCTCTTAACTGGTCTATTGACGAAATGTTTCCGCTCGAAGAGACGTCTTTAAATTATTCTAGTGAATTTGAGGGGCAGATAATGTTGGATCTTATTTATTCCTAGATAAATATATTGATGCGAATATCAGTTTTTCAGGGTCGACCAATTCCAATTTTTTGTTCATATTTGAAAATAAGTCCCGAAACAACAGGTTTACTTACACCATAGTGTTGGCATAAATGTTCCTTTATTCACCTCGTCTGTAATCGTTGGTTACATTTTCTTTCTATTGAATAAATGGCTTCTAGCAGCCATTAGAAACGCTTATACCACTTAAAACATTTTTTGTCGCACTAATATTATAACAAAATAAATCCATGTGTTTATTGTGTCATTTATATTTTTTTTTCAAGTTTCAAGTACCAACAATTTTGCAACACTATTACATAATCAGTTATGAAACTTCTTAATAAATGTTTTATTTAATTGTCAGTAATCAGGTAGATTATGGTGATTCCGTAATTTTTGTTCGGTACTGTATATCAACGCATAATTATCATGATATATTCTGGGTTGGTAAACCATTTTCAGCTACATGTCACATAAACTACGCTATTTTTTGTATGCCATTTTAAGATCCGTCACAAAACTACCATTTTCACTTGCATCTTTAATTTTTTTTTTTAAAATAGATTTAATTTAAAATTGTTGTTTGCTAAAAGAACTCTCCCGCGTTCTACTTGGATATGCGTGTTATAGATTCGCCACCTCTGATATGTCATATCTATTTTTTGAACCTAGTTAAATTATATTGCAAATACTATTAGATAATCAAATAAAGATAATGATTCTATACTCCTTAATGTGAATTATAATTTTATGACGATAACGTCTTATGTTAGGATATAATTCTTTCTTTCTGCAATGTTTAGTATACTTTTCTTTGTCTACCGATTTTTCTCTCAGCTGGTTTTATGAGTGGAAATACTAATACCTTAACTATATTTATATTTTTTCGGTCTGAAAATCTGGGACATCGATTTTAGTTTGGAAGGTTATAATAAATAGTTCCATGCGTGTATGTAGTTCAGCGAGAAATATTGCAATTTTTTTTTTGTTTTATTAAATTTAACGTCGGCCTATTTCCGCTGCTATGGCCTATCACCAACGCCAGGGATTTTTTCCGCGTCCAGTGTTCTAACTGGAATTGGGTTCTTTTACGTGCACGTGGTCTTAATTTTACCTACAATACACGGGACCCACCTTTTTACGCCCTTTCCGGTTGACGAGTACTACAAAAGCTTTTCCCTACTCACAAAAAGTCGACCGTATCTGATACTCGAACCCGAGACCCCACACTTAGTAGCCTAGTACTTAGCCACTGAGCTTCGAGACGACTTAAATGTTGCAAATAATTTATATTGTCATCCAGTTTTTTCTGAAAGTATTGACATACAAATAGTATTGACACACAAAAAGCAAACGATACAAAACATAGCCGTATCAATAAATTTAAATCAGTCTGACTTATTATTTCTAAGGTTCCTTTTGCTGTAAAAAATAAAACATATAAAATCTTCAGTTTTTAAACTTCAAATCTGTGATTTCTATTTTCAAGGTGTTGAATTTACTTGGCTTCGGCGTCGCTCAACGTAGAATCAGTTAAAAGTAGGAAAGTCACTTGTAGAAATCTATAATTATATATACATTATATTTTCGACAAGTATTTTCAGCAAATCCTAGATAGTTCTTTCTCATTCTTGGCCAAGTCTTTTACTTGATACGCAATTGAATAATTCGTGACGAGATATGTGGGACACTAAAATTGGTTGACCAATTAAGTAAACACTGGCATATTTATATACAAGATAAATTAGTTTCGTACATATACTGTAAGGGTGTAAATTATGTTATTTACCTATCTATAAACCGAAACATATAAAATTTACAACTCTTATTTTTCTAAATATTTTTCTTCTACACTTATACACGGATTCCCTCTTGTTTCAACTGTCCCAAACCCCCAAGAAAAAAATTCGCTGACAACCCTATACAGTATTATTCAAGAGTATCTTTTGTATACTTCATTTGAAGCGAAATGTTTTCCTCCGAGATAATGTTTGTTTGAATAAAAATAGTTTCCTGGAAATAGGTAAGGGCTGTTACTCTTTGAATCCACAGTATTATGACCTCGAACATTTTTATGTAGCACCAAAGTGTTTTGCAAATAATTATGAGAACATTTTTCTTCCAAAGACGTTTTAAGGTTTCGGATTATATTTGCTAAGCGAAAGTTTCAACATTTCACAAAACGTTTTTTATCTGACCATTGTATCTTCTGTGGTGGAGAACCCCTATGAACTCACTGCATGGATTCCTGTTTAGTGGGTAGGTCCCGATGATATGTCCCAAATTTCATCCCCGATAGTAATTCAAAGCAAAATATCTGCCGCCTTCCTAAGCCTAAAAATTTTCTTAACAAATGTCTTCTATTCAGTTTTTGCTCAAGTGTAGAAATCTACCGCGCATACACTTTATTCATGCCCAAATCGTGCTATAAAATTGTTTCTGATACGCCACCCTTTCAGTCCCAGACTGTCAACTGCCCATCTTCTGTTCTGGTATCCACGTCGATAATCTGCCCAGTTGGAAGAATTTAGACCAATAAAAAAAGATTGTGCTGTATACTTTGAGAACTGACCACTACTCGTGAAATTAATTTTTTTGAGTGCACTTGAGCAGACGTAAGCAATATATATTTTAGTTTTAGACTAGTCAACTCGCTCTTTAAAAGAAGCAATTCCGATTATTTCTTCAAAACCTAACTCACGTAATTATTGTTTTGTTTTGTCTTATTCCTAATTTATTTCGACAGTAGCAAAAAAGCAAGCAACTATAATGCTGTTTCCAGAGGAGAAAGGTTAGCAGACTTTTGTGAGTAATTATGAGCCCGAAGCTTTAACTTCAACCGTGCTAAAATATTGTAATATTCTTATTTTGCAAAATACTACAATATTTACTATTGAGTGACAGGCCAATTTGGATTTAGCAATATTATAATTATAACTGATTTCATGTTCAATTTAATAACATGGAAGTTGGTTTCAATGACCGGTTATATTATGTGATTTTTCCCAATTTATTACTTTACAAGAATTTCTAGTGAGTGGCCACACTCTTAGTTGAATCATTAAAAATTTCATGAAGATTCACGATCAGCCATTCTCATTTAACATCGAAATTAATTATTAAAGTTTTATTAAGAGTAAAAATAAATTCCCATTGATATTACTCATTAAAAGATAATGAAGTTTTTTCTTTAATAAATAGAGAATTTTGTCTGATTATAATGATGAACCATTTGTCATATTTAATGTAGCTTTTTTAATGTCGTTCAAAACTTTAAATTTGAACTCTTGATTGCTTTTACAAATTATATTTTTGACAATGTATCTCAAATATAGAAATATCACCAACAATAGATTGTGAAATAAAAATGATAAATGAAAAACTAGAAACTCTTCCACAGATTTTACTACAAGGAATTAAATTCAAAAACTAAACTTTATAATCATTGCTTAAATAATCCACAATGTGTTTCTCCTGACAAATATGAATAGGCTTAATTAAAGAAAACATTGCATCTAAATTATTTCTCTAAAATTCAACAGTTTTCTTCTTGTATAAGTTGAATTTTTTGCTATGTCCCATATAAAGAACTTGATCAAAAAGTTCCAATTTTGCTACCAGTACAGTAAAAATTCGCTGTTAATTAATTTCGATTGACCAGGGCTTTATGCGATGGGGCACCTTCCTGTTGGAAAATTATACTATGATGTTCTGCTAGAGGCGAATAATCTAATAAACCCTGTGTATTTGTATCTAAATGTTCCATATATTCCTTCGAATATATGGTAACTAATTATACTTCCTTTTAAATAGCAGTTTTCATAGAAACCAAATCTTCCTTCCCTGTGTGTTGTATTTGCGACATGCAAATTCTCATTTGATTAGTGGTGATTTTTGCGCCTATTAAAAATTCCATTACTTGATATACTTCTCATCCCTCCAAATAATAGTTTGTGGTAACAATGAGTCTTCACTTTATTTTCCTATAAACTATTGGCGGATAACTAAACGTCTACGGAGATCGTCAGCATTTAAATGGTGTATAGCACTTATTTTATGTGTTTTAAACATTTTATATTTTGTTTTTATTTCAACCGCCTCTGTCTCCAACTCCCCCTAAGTTCATCTTCTGCCCAACCCAAAACATTAAATGTGTCCCACTCCAAATTCTCGTTCCCGTATGTTTTATATCTAGGTTTAAAAAATGATCTAACATTTTTTAAATTACTTATTAGTCTACTGTTACGAAACTACCGAAAAGTAACTACGTCACTGAGAGTCTAGAATAATCTAGGCTAGGCTCAACTGGAGAAACAGCTGGCCCACACCGTCCACGGCAGAAACATCGAGAGTCGCGTAGATCTTTCCAGAAGAACTCTCGCCCCATATCAAGCGTAGAGCTAGTGCGAGCAGGGTATTTCGAAGTCGAAGTTAGAAACACGGCGCGTGAAATATAGCCGTTTGAATACAGGTGTATAATTTATCATTTAAATTAAATACATTTTAAACTAGTTGAACTGTTATCTGTGATCCCTTAAAAACATAACACTGCGTTGGCAGTTACTATTCATGACATGTCAATTGTTAAAATACTCCAAAACCTACATTGAAAGAACTTTGTCGATACATATGGTTGAAATTTTTAAATATTTTTATAATATCGCCAAGAACCTGTATACCGAAGAATAAAAATTTACAATAAAATAAATATATATTTCCTTTACACAATTATGATTCTAATTAAATTTTACAAGAGTACTTATTCGCAAATATTTTATTATTGTTTGTGATATTCCTATATTTGTGATACATTGTCAATTCTTTAATATATAGAATCAATCGTGGTATTATTTGTAAAACGTTTGACAATCTGCCATCCAAGAGACTAGTGGTTCCAAAATAACGTTTTTAACGTTCAAAATAATATGTATGTCGAATGTTGCATTATTAAAATCAGAAAAGAATTATCTTTTTATTGAAAGTAAGTCCGCGTTTAAATATAAATTTATCTTATAACTCAAATAATTTTATAAATTTTATATTATTTGGTACGCTTGTGAAAATTCTTAAAGAGAGAATGATAAAACAATTTTTGAATATCTATAAAACTATCAGAGTTACGGACACTTGTCAAAAAGCCGAAATTTTAAATTCCATCCTGTATCTCGAACATTTTATTAGGTACTTAATTTTCGTTATGGCCATATTAATTTCCTCAAAAAATCGGGTTAGTAGCTGGTTTTCCTCTAACTCTTATTATTAACGGAGTTTATCACTTAATACTAAAATCGAAAATCTGCATCCTGTACTCTTGCGACTTCCAATCTTGCAGACTTCCTCTGAGTCACACAGCTGGCTTTGTAATGTATTTGCAGTCACGCAGACTAATCATACCAGAGTCACATACGGCACTGTCTGTCACACAGTTGTGTTTCGTTTCATTTTGTAATTACTTTGGTGTGGAAATATAATGTAGACTAATCATACCGAAGTCGTGATCATCGCTGACAAACTGCATTTTCTAAGAACTATTTGTAGGCTTAACATAGAAGCATGAACGCAAAGCCAAAAATGGAACCATGGAATTACGTGCAATAACCTGAGTTGATTTTATTGCAGTTATAATTCTATATACTTGGATCAAGCGTAAAATTTAAAAATAAACAAAAACGCTGGATTTGATAAGTATACAGAAGCGGTTAATGACTATACCAAATTTCATTGAAATATCTTTTCAAATAAAGATGTAGTTTTAGTAACAAACATAACATGGGGAATCATTTGACTTTTTTTTTTATGTTTTTTGTGAACGAGTAAGATTTATCATCATACATAACGCGATTTTATAAATTACTTACTCACGCGATATTTATATTAACTAAAATTATTTGAATACATATATTTTAGTGCTCCATGGTATTCTGATAATGTTTATTTCTGTATATGTTTTCATTTTCCGTATGATAATGGAAAAGTTTTCTCGGCAAATAATTAAAAACCTTGAATAATACTTTATCGTATATATGTTTTATAGGTCACAAAGTAAATTCGAGAAATAGGAAATCACAATTAAGTGTTGTATAATATCCTAGTGTGATGGTTAATAGCGTTGTAAACCATATTTAAGATCTGAAAAATATTGTCTCTGTTGCAAGGGACATAACCAATTAAATGATCTAATTTTTCTTTTATAATCTTTACGTTTTATTCACCAAATTTTTTGTTCTAGAGGAACCTATTTAAATCTTACACATTTGTCTCATGTTATAACTAAGCATTATGCGTTTGATTAGTTTCTCTTCGTATTTTTAACAATAATATTTGCTAGATTATGAGGCAATGTTCATATTATAGAATCGGGAATTGTGTAGCGATATAAATACTGGTGTGCTCATTAATACTAATAGGACATATAAATGGTAGAGTTGAAAGGTGAAAGAGGGCGCTCAAATATTCTATGTAGTATACTTGCGAAGCTTGCACATGGGCGCATTTTATAGCGCCAATTGGTTTATTAAACAAGAACTTGGGCTTAAAAACTCGAACTAGAAGTTTAAACGGTGACTCAGATCTAAACATAGTTCTTTGTTAAATATACATCATATAAGTGCATTGTTATCTATAATAATAAAGCTATTTCTGTGATAGTTACATTTTAGAGTTTTTACGAAATTCTGATTTACATACAACGATTTTTAAGCATTGTCATAAACATTTTGACTCTCTTATATTTATTTAAATGTTTTGAAAGTTAATAATAAAGATCTTTATTCAGAACACCGTTAGGCTTGATAGTGCCAAGTAAGTTAAAGCGGTAACGATTTTTAGTACAATCTATCCTTATCATTGGATTACGGTATTCGCTAACATTTTTATAGATTGTAGTTTTATGGATTCTCTTAAGGTTAGTTTTACATATCACACATGTATGTTATTTTGTTGTAGAAAATTATATATATTCTCAAGGAATGTAGACACACTACTAATTTATTGGCAATCATCTGTTTCTTGAATTTTCTTTTTGGCTCCTTGAAAGATGTATAGTTTTCACCAATGGGGGATACTGATTGTCTATACCAAGCGAATATAGTAATTTCTCGAATTAGTTTGCTGAAAACTATAAACACTGAAAAATTAATAAATGCAGATCAAACACTCAATTGGCATTGGAAGATTCACTATTTTTAATGTCAAGAAATGTGTAGTAATATTGACGTTCAAAGAACCACTGCTTACGCAGACAACTGCGTAAGGAGTGGTTCTTGGACAAACTGTTGAAATGATTTTCACATTAAAGTTAATGTTAGAAGGAATTTTATAATAGATGTCCGAGTTTTGGGCCTCTCGGCTCTGGATACTCCGGCACTATTGCTTGTGTTAGGCGGTCTATTTTAGCATAAATAATACACCAGATATTAAGTTACAAGGTGAACAATTTATTTCTGGCTTCATGGGTAAGAATAAGTCACTGATTGAATCGAAACGAAGCTGAAACGAACAAAAAAAAAACTGCATTTAAAATGAGTTTCCTTTACTTTATAGTTATTAGTATTTTAATCAATTATGAATTTTGGTACCAAATGAAAAATTCGAATATACTAGGTTTTAACGTCCAAAAACCTTGGTTCAGTATGGGTATCGACGCACTGCGCTGTTATACATGTATGTGAGCATATACTCTGCTCCATTTAAGTTAAGAAAAATGCATACAATGAATGTACAATACAAGGAACAAATATTAATGTAGTGGACCTGTCTTGTTCACATATTAATTGTAAAATCTTTTTCAATATATTGATATTCGATCTGGTAATTGTTCAATGACCTTTGCGTGTTTTTTCATAATTCCTCTGATAACGACATATAGAACATATTCAAATTTAACAATAATGCTTAAACATAAATTGAAGATCGGTGAAACCAATGGTGCCACTGGAATGATACATGGTCGTTAAACGTAGTTCGTAGTTGCAGAACATTTCAATGTGTCGTTTCTTACTTTAGTAAACCAAAAGTGAGCCACCGAGGAGTTGTATCCCAATAAATGGAAGTCTAGTTGAAGATCACTACAGCACTTTGTTAGCACATTGCAAGCCTTCATTTACTTGCATATCTGTGTGGTCAGTTTCATGAGGTAACAAGTATAACCCCATCACATCAACATGAAAGGTTAACTTATGCATAAGAGGACTTTCATTGGACTCGGGGGTGGTGTACTGTATTTACGGATGAGTCGAGGTATGTGCGGTAAGTAGATACTACGCGTGTGGACATTGCCCAGTATCCAAAAATCGTCTTTCAGTAGAAATTTACGTTTAGAGGTACGTACTGCCGTACTGATTTTCATATCTGCGAGAATTGGCGCAATGAGTGATAATGTCAATTTTTTTATTGCAAAGAAAGTTAATTGAAGATTGACTTCGTCATGAAACTATGAACCAATTAGAACCAATGAAATTTGGGTGCAAATACCCCAGACATTTGTATTATTTGGTTGTCATCCAATTGTGTATGCTGATTTACTTATTACTGTAGACAATAGATTCAAATATTAAATTTTTATTCTAATTTTTGCTTTTATGTTAAGTTTTATTAAGTTGAATGATTGAATTTTAGCAATCGTTGTATTATTTTATGAGTAAACTTTTCGCCAAAGTGTTTCTTAATAAAGTTGTTATTTAACAGATACCGCATTTTCCCTTACTTATGTGGACTACTGTATATTACGGAATTACGGAAATATATTATCCGATAGTATTTTCAAGAAACATCGCCAAAAGATACATATTTTTAGAAATATAAATTGCGATATTGTTTTTGTTCAAGTTTTAGTAACAAAACGATGTCTTCAGCTCTCTCGACGTGATTTGTTCTTAGCTGTATAGCGGTGTCAACATACTCTATAGTTTTACAGTATTTGTCAAAAAATTGGGCGAAATTGTTTTTTTTTATATGTAAAAAATCACGTAGGGGGTTGTAAATACTATGTTTCCTTTAAAAAAATTGCTGATGGATGCTTTTTACCAATATCTTTGCATACAGTATAAAAATTTTTTTTTATTAAATTGAATATTAGTACAAATAATTGTTTATACAGATTATTTCAAGAATAATTGCATACAAATTTGATTTCAGAATGCCACAATTCCTATGCAAGGCACTATAATACTCACATTAAATTTGAAGAGATAAAGATAAACAAATACTGCATTTTAAATTTTTGTTTGTGGATTTGAAATTCTAAAAGAGAGAACCTATCTGGAAAAATGGAGCTTGCTATTGTTTTTATATGTAGATGTTCTTATAATTTTTGTATTTCATCAGATTTTCTATGAGAGCACACATATTCTCTATGGAGTTTAAGTAAGGTATTTGGGTATATCATGAATCATTATATAACTATAACTATGTGGATCATTTGTAGTAGAGATATTTGTTTTGATTTTAGATGAGGATTTTGTTAGTTTATTTACTAATGTATCCTTATGTAGCATTGGGGTTTTCAGCAAACCAATAACTTAAATTTATATTTGTGGTAGGAAAATTATAAATAATTAACCTAATTTCAGAATAAAAAGTGTGCTCTTTAAAAATAAGATATTGTTAAACTACAAAGCAAAATTTTTAATTTCAATTGGGAATGCTATTTCTGTGGGCACCACTGCTTGTGTTTTATACCTTAACAAACAACCAACCACATACATTCCTTATAACTGGCGATATCATTAGAGTTGTAGTCAATGTAAATTATATTTTTAGTATTTGTTTTGAATGTAATTTTAATTTTGTAATTCTATTTCAGAGCGGTAGCGGCATATTTAAGGGCACTCAATCTATCTCCAAACAATGCAGTGGTCCATGGAAATTTGGCCTGTGTATACTATGAACAGGGTCTTATCGATTTGGCAATTGATACATACAGGCGTGCTATTGAACTCCAACCAAACTTCCCAGATGCTTATTGCAATCTGGCAAACGCGCTTAAAGAGAAGGGGCAGGTAGCAGAGGCTGAAGAGTGTTATAACACAGCATTAAGACTTTGCCCAACACATGCTGATTCACTCAATAATTTAGCCAACATAAAAAGGGAACAAGGATACATTGAAGAAGCTACACGATTATATTTGAAAGCATTAGAAGTATTTCCAGAGTTTGCTGCTGCGCATAGTAATTTGGCATCTGTACTACAACAACAAGGAAAGCTCAATGAAGCCCTTATGCATTACAAAGAGGCTATTCGCATTCAGCCTACATTTGCTGATGCTTATTCCAACATGGGTAACACACTTAAAGAAATGCAAGATGTTTCAGGGGCATTACAGTGCTACACTAGAGCCATTCAAATAAATCCTGCCTTTGCAGATGCTCACAGTAATTTAGCAAGTATACATAAAGACTCTGGAAATATTCCCGAAGCTATACAAGCATATAGAACAGCTTTAAAATTGAAACCAGACTTTCCAGATGCCTATTGCAATCTTGCTCACTGCTTACAAATTGTGTGCGATTGGATTGATTATGATGATAGAATGAAAAAGGTGGTTAGTATTGTAGCAGATCAACTTGAAAAAAATAGACTTCCTTCAGTACATCCTCATCATTCCATGTTATATCCATTAAGTCATGAATTTCGTAAGGCTTTAGCTGCTCGTCACGCCAATCTGTGCCTAGAAAAAATCCATGTTCTTCATAAACCTCCATATAAATTTACTACCGAATTGAAAGAACGTTTGAAAATTGGTTATGTTAGTAGTGATTTTGGAAATCATCCAACGTCACATCTAATGCAGTCTGTACCAGGCTTACATGATAGATCTTATGTTGAAGTGTTTTGTTATGCTTTGAGCCCAGATGATGGGACCACATTCCGAAGTAAAATAGCACGTGAGGCAGAACACTTTATTGACTTATCTCAAATTCCATGCAATGGTAAAGCTGCTGATAAAATATATGCTGATGGTATTCACATCTTGGTGAACATGAATGGATACACAAAAGGTGCTAGAAATGAAATATTTGCTTTAAGACCTGCACCAATCCAAGTAATGTGGTTAGGATATCCAGGAACAAGTGGTGCAAGTTTTATGGATTATTTAATTACAGATGCTGTAACATGCCCACTCGAATTAGCTAGTCAGTATAATGAAAAATTAGCATATATGCCTCACACTTATTTTGTAGGTGACCATAAACAAATGTTTCCACATTTAAAAGAAAGAATAATTGTTAGTGATCGCAGCGGAAACAGTTTAGCTGACAATGTAGCAATCATCAATGCAACAGATCTGTCTCCTCTGGTTGAAAATACAGATGTTAAAGAAATAAGAGAAGTAGTACAAGCATCAAAACCAGTCGAAATTAGTCTCAAAGTGGCTGAACTTCCAACCACTACTCCAATTGAAACTATGATTGCATCTGGCCAACTTCAAACTTCTTTGAATGGTGTGGTAGTTCAGAATGGTCTTGCAACAACACAAACAAATAATAAGGCTGCAACAGGAGAAGAAGTTCCCCAAAGTATTGTGATTACAACTAGGCAACAATATGGTCTTCCAGATGATGCTATTGTTTACTGTAATTTCAATCAATTGTATAAAATTGACCCCATGACTTTACAGATGTGGGTAAATATTCTAAAAAATGTACCAAATGCAGTTTTGTGGTTGCTCAGATTTCCAGCTGTTGGTGAACCTAACTTGCAAGCCACAGCACAACACTTTGGATTGCCCGCAGGAAAAATATTATTTAGCAATGTTGCAGCCAAAGAAGAACATGTCAGAAGGGGTCAATTAGCAGATGTTTGCTTAGACACACCATTATGCAATGGACACACAACTAGTATGGATGTTTTATGGACTGGAACACCTGTTGTTACTTTACCTGGAGAAACTTTAGCATCTAGGGTTGCAGCTTCACAGTTGGCTACACTTGGTTGTCCAGAACTAATAGCGAGGTCAAGGCAAGAATATCAGGATATTGCTATTAAATTAGGAACTGACAGAGAATAGTAAGTTATACCATTTTATATTTTATTATGATTTAATTGTAATAATCTTTTTCAGTTTAAAGGCAATGAGGCATAAAGTTTGGACCGCTAGATCCACCTCACCTTTATTTGATTGCAAGCAATACGCACAAGGGTTGGAAATGCTCTACCATAAAATGTGGGCAAGATTCTCGGCAGGATTTAAACCTGCTCATGTATCCGCCAAATCTGAGAAGTAATCCGTCAATCAATAATTTATAAATCTATTTTGTATGATTGGCAGTATTTATAAAAAAAAATATTTTTATGATATTTGTTAAGTTATTTAGCTATAGATATTTTTTTAATTGATTTTCAGACGGAGTTTTGTCTGAACTCGAAGCATTGCTACAGAACAGATAATGGACAGACATTTATTGTATAGATTAGATTTAAGGTATGTCTTTGTTCAGAACTTCACTTGTGGCATGTGACTTTGAAAGATTGTTGTGCTATGATTTATAAATATATATATATACATATATATATATATTTAAGTAAATTCTTAAATGTTCAAATGTGGTTTCATTTTGTAAAATTTTTTCACAAGTTCTGTTCCTTTCCTCAATTACCCTAATTTAGTTAAAAGGTGGCAGATAATCAAGCTGATATGACCAATCAGTTGTTTTGGAGTTAGGTCTAAACTGCAGGTTCATTTGATTTGTGTTAAGTACTGTAATATATAAAGACTATTGAAGAGAATAATGGTAAATTAAAGGTAGCAAATTTGCATAATGAATAAAATCTGCTGAAAAATAACTATCTTATAATAAAGCCAAAAAACTACTTGAACATGTACGACACAAGGATTGTGTTATGGTTGTGACATATTGAAATATTTCAAATACAATGTCCATATTTCTAAACCCTTTAGTAAAGAGGCTAGTACAGAACCATTATTTTCATTGTATTTGGTTCATCCCCAAACAGTATAATTTCAAAAACTTCAATATAATATATCCAAAATCAGTACTAAATTATCAATTTCGTACCTAGTAGTTTTAGACTAATAATTTTAACACCTCGTTATAGAGAGATGTATTATAAAGGTAAGTGCAGTTCAGTATGCTTTTCAAATAATTCTATGAATGGAAATAGTGGGAGAATGATTTGTGAAGTAAATTTTGTTGTTTTTAATGCATGTTCATTCCCATTTTTGTTAAGTGTTTATCTTTATTGTAAATATGTTTATTGCAATGGTGGCTCCTTGAGTCATTTTGTCAATAACTTCTCAAATGGTATATATAATGAATATAACTGTACTAAAGATAATATTACTAAAATTCTTCTCGGATTAAATTAATGAATGCTAACTAAGCAGTGATTTATATAATTGGTGATTTACAGAAATAAAGGACAACAAACTCCCTTTCTCTCCTTCAGGAAAAATTACCCTATTAAAATTGAATACATATGTACGAAATAGTTTGAAATAAAACTGGATGTACGACAAGATATTGTGATATTTTCATTGATAAATATGAGGCTCTCGTGGAAAGTGAAACATTTTAGTGTAAGCAGATGATTCAGTAATATTTAATGCAACTGCAGACGAAATACAATTTATGTGAGTGAAAATGTGGCAATCAACAAACATAATGGTCCTTAAAAGATGATAAAACATATTGTTTATTTATCTTAGTAAAAAATACCCCTTACATGTAACGTGCAGTCACATATGTACCTATAATTGGTTGCCTACATTGAGCATTAGTTGACGTCCTATATGTCTGACAGATCTATCCATTATTTTCCTACTCGTCCGCAAATTCTAACGGATCTTTTAAAAACGACGCCAAAGTATAACGGTATTATGTACATGTACAAAATGACGTTATTGTGGGAGTATTTTTTTGGGACGATCGTTATACCACAGTGCAACATATTTCAAATACAGTTGTTTTCAATGGAGCGAATATGTTCTAGACCATCAGAGATTTATTCTCTTACTGTCACATGCTTCTATGTATTTGGACTAAGTAAAACACGGGTTAAAACCGTGCAGAGGCACTGAAAAGTACCGACGTGTCGCCCATTGTGCAAGAGATGTTTTCAACGAATTCATTAAACCCTGACCCAAATTCGGCCGGATCAAGCTTATATAGGCAAAGACTGGAGTGGGGCGGCGTAGTTTCATTCGAATGGTTATTATCGATCGTAGGACGTAAACGAGCCAGAGGGATCCTCTACGTGATGAGAAGTTGAAAACCATCGTTCTTATTAATATTGTTGGTCATAAATCTCAATGGCTATTCTGGGGAAATACGAAGGCTTTCGAGTCAAGACTTTAATATCTTAGAACTTAATGGTATGATCAGTTCCATGACGAAATTCTGCCACGACCGATTGAGTAATACAACCAAGTCGAGTACAGCGTTTATGCACCTTTAGACGAGTAGCTACCGTATGTTTGGTTTCTCCGATATAGACCTTATCAGAGAAACAAGCGGCCTGATAAATACCTTCGCTTTATAACGGGATGACATCGTTTGGAGAAGGGATAACTTACTATATCGATCAAATGGGAAGTTTAAAATCATCGTGTCTTTTAGTATTGTTAATGCAATTATTTATCATACCACTTTTGCCCAGGCTTAAAAGACTTGAAATTTCATCAGCCACTCCGAAGAAGTTTAATAACCTTACCAAATGTCACTAACGAAATTATCCGCAATTGAATAATATGGTGATCCTTATACTCGGGTAGTTTTATATCCTTTTAAAGAGCACATATATTGTGTTATCGCCAAAACGTGAATTCTACATATAACATACCTTTTACCAGTAAAGAGAGGCGACGTCAAACTAGAAAGTTGACTAGCTTGTCACGTGTTATTTCTAGTTTCATCAATTAGTACACAAATTCAAGTTTTAATAGTTTTATTTTAAGTTAAATGTGACCATTATATATTCATCTAAAACTATAGATAATTTATATCATTCATTAGAACGTAGTGTTGAATTTGTCACCCTTGTAAATGGTGATATTCAAAATGAAGAATATTTCTACTATAAATTAATAGTTCTTCACAGAAATTTGTTTTCTATAGCCACTTCTTCAGCTCAGATAAGCCAAAATATTGGTTTGCCTAAATTTTCCAGTGATAATTTATCAAAATGGCCTACATTTGAAGAACTTTTTGTCAATTTAATTCATAATGCATCTCCTCTAGATGTATTATATTATTTACACCAGGCTTGAAGGTTATTAGTAATCTCCCAATTGTAGAACACCAATTACTCAATCGTTTGGCAAGCACGTTTAGAGGAATATGACAACTAACTTTCTCAAACCATTCACAACTTCATTACAACTGACTGGCCAGATAATAAAGGTGCCCAAATTTGATAGAACATATTCATGGACACTCTTTTAGTTGCAATTCGAAATGGCTGGGATGACACATATAAAGTAACTAACCTCATCATGGCTTTACAAGGCCAGGCACTATACGTCCTGCCCAATATATCCAAGAATAGCTGGAGAAATTTTAAAACTATGGTAAGGAGTCTGAAATCCATGTACTTCAACTAAATGTACGGAATTGAAAGAGTGGGGAAACTTTACATGAATATACATCCGACGTCGATAGACTAACCATACTTAGCTATTTATATATACAAGAAGATGCCATGTCTATGATTGCAGTGAACATGTTTATTAATGGCCTTACAGACCCTTAAATATCACTTGCAATACAGAATGGCTCGCAACGAAATCTATGGGAGGCTATGGATGTATCTCTCGAATGTGAAGCTGAGCATAACAGATATAAGGGGAAGTTCCTACGAGGAGCAACCGTGGAAGCAACACCAGCTCAGGATGCTGAATTGTAAGAAGTAAATACCAACCAGAGTGATTTGAAGAAAATAAAATGCTGCATGTCTGGAAAACGGCAGATTCGCAGAAATTGTGAGGGTCCTCTGGAAATGCCAATAAAAAATACGGTACAGGGAAATTAAATGTGAATAGTCTCATCACTAATGGTAGTATTGGGAATAAGAGGTGCCAGTTTACGATAGACACAGGAGCCAATATTTCTGTAGTCAGATCAGATATGGTAAATCGGGAGAATCTAGAAAAGGTTATATAACTCCACGTGCGAACTGCTGCTGGTGATAAAATTATAGTTCATGGAAGAGTGAAGGTTTACATAACCTTGGTAATTACACCATAGCTCAACAGATGATTGTGGCGGACATAGTTGATGAAGCAATCTTCTGGTTGGATTTTATTAGCCGCCGTGAAGCTGTTATTCATGTAAAAGAGAGACTGCTGAAGATAGGCAATGAAGAAATAACTCTGGGCCTTACTGGGTCTAAACGAAAATGTGTGTGCCTCCTCCTTACCGATATTGTCACAATCCCGACAATAACAACAAACAATCCAAGCGAATACTGAAATTGGAATAGACGACTGAAGGTAGTGTCTTACTGAATCTTACATGATCGATCCAATCAGTTGCCCTATGTGAAGAATTTGTAGTGCACATAAATGAGAATGCAAGAATATGTGAAGACATTAAAACCAATACATCTGATAATCTGAAGAAGGAATCTCTAACATAATAAAAGATGCGTTAGATCTCTAAGGCAATTGCAAGACCGGAGAGGAAATTACGTTTGTAGCAATGTGGTAAAGTACAAGATCTGAAGAAAAATAAAGGCTCTGATGAAGTAATATAACGTAGGAAGCCTTTTCGGGAGAATTGCTATAGACATAGCTGGGCAGTTCCCAGAGACTGATTCTGAGAACAAATACATACTGGTCGTTATGGATTATTTCAGTAAATGGATTGAAGCATATGGCCTACCGAACCAGGAAGTCTCGACAGTTGTGGAAGTGTTAGTTAGGGATTAAATGTAATAGGCTTCCACAGTTATTATCTGTATGAATATTGTTTCCGGGTGGAAACCGTGTAGAGACTCTGACAAGTGCCGACGATTCTTCCACTGTTGCAAGGGGCATTTTCAAGGCAGTGAATTCATTCATTGAAGAAACATCACTCGCCTTGAAAATGTGTCTTGCAACAGTGGACGAAACTTCGACACTTGTCAGTACCTCTACACGGTTTCCACCCTGAAACAACATTCATGTTAGTTAAGGAGTTTTTCAGTAGTTCTTGCGTGCCTCTGAAACTCCATTCTGATCAAGGAAGATACATGGAATCGGCGTTATTCCAGGAGATCTGTAAACAACTTGGTATAAGGAAGACGCCAACTATGGTTTTATATCCTGTCTGATGGAACGGCGGAGCGAATTAATCTAACCATGAGCAGATACCTAACAAAAGTTGTTTCTGGACGTGAAAGAGATTGGGCTCAGTATATCCATCTATTTCTGATTACCAATCGCTTAACTATTAATAAATCGACTCAAACTTCAGCTAGAGTGAATTTCGGATGAGAAATGCGATTACCTGGAAACTAAGTAGCCGGTCAGAACAGGAAGCAGGTGATAATTTTGTTGAAAATCTAAGAATGAAATGGGCGACATTCACAATCCAAATTGTCCAAAACAACATCCAGATTGTAAGAGATGGAATGAAGGAATACAATGTACAAGCTGACTGGTGGGTTCCAGGAAGGCGAGCTGCTCCACGGCGGGGGGTATATGCTCCAAGCTTCGGCCATCCTTGGAGGGATTATATAAAGTAGTAAAGAAAATTAATGACATTATATACCGAATCAAGAAACCACCACGAGGATCAAATAAATCAAATGCCATATAGTACAATCACATAGCCCCATGCGCCAGCTTCCAAGAAAAATAACATCCTCGGGTTGAGATATTACAAGTCCAGGATGAAAAGGAGTTCCAATCATCCCTTGAGATTCAGGAAGGCCATAAGCTGGATTTTAAGGTAGTGACAGAGCAACAACGAGATCTTTTAGCTGGCACACTATGTGGCAGCTGATCTGAAGATGTCCCAGCGTATTGCCAAAGAGGTCCGCACGAGATCTCAAAGATTCGATGAGCTCCATAGCCAAGTCGAATCCCATCAACATGTTCTGTAGTTAAATAATCGAGACATATCCATTTATTATCTTATCACGAAGAGGAAGTCTCATCTGCGGCCAACCTACCGAGACGTTACCTCGTCTTTGTGCGCTACAAGTGACTACCTAATAGCAAGGTTCTAAGGAATTAGCCAATCGAAGAAATGGGTGTGGACTTGACCGACTGAGCTGGAAAAAGGTCCGAAATATGATAGAATGCATCTTTAAGGATTCTGACGTGAAGATTATGGTATACAACATACCATCGAGAAAACTCTGTACCAAAAGAAATGTGATTTATTATTTCTATTATTATTCAACTCGTGAAAAAGCTTGCAACCGTGGCCATGTGAACTTCAACAAAAGCTGGATAGAAATTCTTTATTTTAGCGAACGCAAATTCTTAGGATGCTTGAGGGCTTACTGACATTTCATGTACGAATCTGCAAGTGCTTGGGAACGAACAGAATTATGGAGGCAATATTACGAAACTACTGTTAAATCTTCACGCAAATGAGCACAGCACCCGAATATTCGAGGACGCACTAAAAACTACAAGAATAGACGCAACGAAGGCCTCCCGAAAACAGCCCACTTAGTTCTTGATGTTTCTAGGAAGGATTTCGTGTGGCGAATATAAGCCGCGGGCTGGATATGAGCAGGGCAGTTCTAAGACAGAGTTGTACCATAGATCTTCGCGAGTGTTCTGACGAATAATATCTCCGATATAAACCGCTATAAATACTGTAATCCATTATGCGATAATTGCTGTAATTTATTCTTGTGTCATAGGAAACTACTCACATTAAACATTAATACACATTAAAATTTTTGAATTGTTATTTGTGAATCCGCAAAAACGTAACAATACGTTTTGGTATTTTTTTCATTCAGATCCTCTGCAAGATTTCGCCGGCGGAGCTGTAAATCCCTTCAAACGTTTAGAGACCCGTCTCTCAAACCTGTCAATAGTCTAGATATCTCATTCCGCACTATCTGTCTTCAAAGAAGACGCATATATAATATATACATTCATACATACATACATACATACATACATACATATATATATGAGATGTCCTAATTATTTATTTTTTTTTGTAA
This sequence comes from Sperchopsis tessellata, assembly GCA_033557685.1. Taxonomy (NCBI): domain Eukaryota; kingdom Metazoa; phylum Arthropoda; class Insecta; order Coleoptera; family Hydrophilidae; genus Sperchopsis; species Sperchopsis tessellata. The sequence continues at coordinate 1,487 of JAWQRN010000643.1, read as the reverse complement.
TCAAATTACAGTCTTATTCTTTTAACATATATTTTTCTTGTGTCGCCACTGTTTATTAAATACTACATACGAGCGACAGAGAGGGAGATATTTACCTAAGGGGGTGATGGCGTTGGAGGACGTTTTGCCCAATCACGAAACGCACGGTTTGGACAAACCTATAAATATCGGGCATTAGTTAAACAAAAGTCTCTTCTACGCCATTATTTCACTAGAACAGGTCGTTACGCTGATAGAAATCTATTCAAGCTAACTTCATTATATTATTCAATTTCATTTTAGTATTCAAGCTTAAAGTTTAACGTCTTTATTTATTGCTCGAGTTCCCTCAGAACTTGGTTAGTTTACATTTGTTACATTTTATCCCATTTTACTTTTTATTTTATTTATTCTCCATTGTATATTCGGAGCCGGGCTTAGCAGATATACCGGACTGGCCTTATACAAGGTTACCGCAAATCTGTCGACTCCTCGAACCAGAATAATATCATTTTAATTGCTGTAAATTCTCCGTGACTGTTTCATTTATTTATTCAAGTGTAACTTAGTTAAAGTAGCCGAAAATATAAAGTTAGCGTTTAGCGCATCTAATATATTGAATCTACCTGTTTAATTAATACGAACCCCAGTAATTTTCTCTCTCTCTTTAAAAACCGAACAGCCGACGAGTGTGTGAGTTTATTCGCGCACATTAGTTTATTTTATTTTATTTGTGTTACATAGACTGCGTTTTAAGGTTTCATTGTCCTTTTTTTATTTGTCATTGTAATATATTGTTGTGTTACATAGCTATTAGATTTCCAATTTTACATTGTCCTTACTTGTCATTGTCCTGGTCATATTTTTCTTTTATTTTTAGATATTTTATTTTCAGGCTTTCTTGTCATATTCTGTTGTTTCCGTAATTTATAGCGATATTATATTTATTGTTGCAATCGGAAAGTCATTTGCCCTTCAGCCGAGCATGTGTATTTTATTATTGTCACTAACAAGATAACTAGAGGACTAGGCTCGTCCATGAATCGTAAAACGAAGGGTATAATTCTACTTGGCATCATAACTTTCAACAATTCAGAACGAGCTCGGCTTACCGCAGGTGGCTTGTCGATTGCGGCAATTACCTTTGTTCGTGTTTTTTTTTTTATTTAATAGATAGTATTTCAACTAATTTGCGTTATTTTATTTGCTTCGGCGATCTCCACTTCCTGGCAGAAACTATTTCAGGTTACTTATACATACATAAAAAAAAAATTTTGTGCCTAGGATTTTGGAACTGATTTTAGCTATATTTATGTCGCTGAATCTAAAAATGAAATTAGTTTTTCTCTATCAGCTCTACTTTTTTAGATTAGTGTTTTTTAAACGTGTAGTTCTACAAGAAATGTGCAGTTCTAACTCCATTTAGTGCAGTTCTAAATCACATATACAAGGATTGGTTCCTGTATATTTGCCCTATTGTCAGTCTGCCGGTCAGTTAGTTACAGGAA
>JAWQRN010000642.1:0-27566 GCA_033557685.1 Sperchopsis tessellata | reverse complement strand
TTGTTTTGTTTTATTTAATTTGTTTGATTTCTGTTATAATGTAATACATGTTTTTAGCTTGATGATGACCTGAATGGCCGAAACCGGTCGCTAAATAAATAATAAAATTTTGTAGAAGGACAACGTCCTGCTTTTTATTTAATTATAAATAGTCAGAGCGGGAAATTTCAACGTACGACGATTTCGTATAAAAATCGAGCAAGGGAAAGAATGGAGGAAGGACGGCAGAATGCAGAGGCCGAAGTTTTCAAGAGGGGCTGATCGGTATTAAGATCACCAACACACAGCAGTTGTCATCCAGACTTGAATAGCACAACAAGATGGAGATGCTGAAAAATGTTAAAATGGGAGAGCAGAAGGCGATGATGAAGGAGCTGATGAGAGTAGTGGAGAGAAATTCAGTAGAAAGCAAAGAACTGCAAGAAACTGTAAGGAGAACAGAGACTTAAGAGAGGAAATTAAGAGTAAACAGGAAAAGTGGGACGCTGAGAGAGGCCAATTGATGGGAAGAATGCAAAGATTAGAGGAGAGAGTTGAATCATAGGAGAAGGAGAAAAGATGACTAACATCATAAAGGACTAGATATACTAGACCTGGATATAGAGAAACAGGTGGAGGTATTTCCCAAGAGAGAATTAAAGGTGGAAACCAAAGTGAAGGGTGTTCACTGCCCCAATAAAGGACTAACTAATAGAGAAAGGAGATTTGTTGTAGCATAATTGGAGGCTTGGGAGAAAAAACAGGAAGTGATGGGTAGCAAAAATAAGTTGCGAGGAAAAAAGATTAATATTCACCACGATTTAATCTTGAAAGAAAGAAAATTATAGGAAGAAATTAGAAAGATAGGTAGAACAGAAAGGAAAAACGGACACATGGTGAGGGTAGGCTACAAGAAAGCGTTTATTGATGGGTATGTGTTCAAATAGGATGAAAGTGAAAGATACTGAGGACAGTAAAAAGATGACGAACAGTGTGCGCAGAAGGACATCGCATTTTGAGAGTGAAAGGGACATGGGAAGTATCAGTTGGATTGGTACGTGGAATATGAGAGGATTAAACGGTTAAGAGGAAGAATTAGCTAAAGAATTTGAAAAGTACGAACTGAAATTTCTAGCTATATGCGGGTACAGAGGAGGAACTACAGAGAGGGGAGGATGTTTGGAGCAGTGAGTGGAGGTTGAAAATTAGGATGATAAATGTTAGTAAGACAAAAGAAATGATGGAACAGTAGACTGCAAAGCGCAACGGGTCTCTTTCAAAACAGAGCGTTTTTGGGAAGGGAGAAAAGCAAAGAGATGAAAATGTCCCAGTCTTAATACATAGTAGCGAATCAATATACAAATAATGAGGATTTAAGATAAAGATTATCGCCTTGAAGGGTACATGAAACGACAGAAGAATAACAGCTCAGATGGTTTGGGCATCTAAACAAAATGGACGAAAGTAAAGTGACAAAACAAGTGTGGAGAGACCAGCTGCGACTTAGGATTGGGCGGTGGCCATGATGATTCACAAGAGAGGAAGAGAATGGTAGCAGCAAAGAGATTACCACACGATAAGCAAGGATGGTGCAGGATCTGTAAAAGAGAGAGGACGTGAATAATGGTATACATCCTCTACACCTTCAATGGTAGAAGAGGAACCGATTATGATGATGATGATGATGACTTTTTTATGATTTTGTTGTCAAGGGATCAGAAATACTGCTAACAATATTCACTCCTTCATCCTTAATACTCATTTGTACTTCACTTCTGTTTTTGTGATCAAAAAAACTGTCGTTTAAAACATTCTTCTGGTGTTGCTTGATGTATACTTTTGTTTCTTGGCTGATCTTTTAATGACTTTACTGTTTTATTTTCCGCATTATTAAAAATATAATTTCTGTCGAAAATATCACAGTCCATTGTAAACACTACCTTCCGAAATAATAATTTATAGAATATAAAAATATGTATGACAATCACTATGCGATACACCTAGAAAAAGAACGAAATTAGACCTAATTATTCTATCGATACAATTTTGCCAAGTACCTAGTAGTTATTTATCATCTTCCAGCAAAGCTATTGATAAACTGGTCTGGTCTGACTAACATTGGATATTATAAAAAATTAGCAGCTACAGTATATTTTGGTTACTATTTAATTATTTTTTAGGTGCTGTTAATACAAATTTAATTTTATTTCGGACATGTTATGTAACTCTTGGTTACAACAAAACAATATGTGAAAAACTCATAGCTAATAATACTGATAATGCAACAAAAGGACTTGAAGAACTAGTTCAAGTTCAAGCAAGTTACATTATCACAGTGATATCTGTTATTGAAAATACAGTACCTACAATTTTATGTGTATTTTTTGGACCATGGTCTGATAAATATGGAAGGAAGCCTTTGATGATTTTAACAAATTCAGGTAAGAAATTATTGAGAAATTCAAAGTCTTGACACTGCAAGTTTACTAATAAAATAATACTTAAAATTTACTGACTTTTCAAAATTTCATTAACAAACTATTATGTTAAGAAAGGTATTCATAATTATAATAAAATTTCAACATGAATTATTAAAAATATATTTTTATGGCATGAATGAAAAACAACTCTATTTTTTCTTTCGGTTAAATGAAACACCTAGTTTTGACATATTTATATGAGCACAAATTTATTTCTACTGCTTTTTATATACTATTGATTATTATTATTTTTTATTTAATTACATAATTTTAATTCTGTACATAGACTTCAATAGTCACAGTAAATATCTTCAGGTTTTCTGGAAAATAACTACATGTTAATTTCTTTTCTTGACAATGTTTCGCCCACTATTACATAGGACATTATCAAGATATGCAGCCCTCAGAAGCTCTAGATGTCGTCTGACTAGAAACCACCGATCCTCCAACTTTTAAATCTATTAGCTGGGACTCTGCCTGTCTCCTATTAGCCCGAATTCAGATGTGGTTGAGAATTCAGGCGTTCAGGAATAATAACAGAGTCCATCGAAATACATAAACTCCCAAAAAATTTATATTGTGAAAACAGCTACCTCCTTCCATGTTCTTGAAGGTCTATAATGCTACGAAAGTATCGGCCAACCGAAATAATCCCCTAATAGCCCTTTGCTGGAATCCTCCTGATCTGATTCCCAGCCAATAGGAGACAGGCTGAGTCCTACCCAATTTGAGTACCAGCTAACCTGACTCGCAGCCAATCTGACTCTCAGTCACTCTGAATCCCAGCCAATAAGAGAGGGGTACATAGATTAAAATCTCAGCGGATTGGTGGTTTCTTGTAAGATGATACCTAGTACTTCTGAGAGCTACATGTCTTGAAAATGCCACTGCAGAGGTGAGCAAAGCATCAGTAAGAAGAAAAGCCAACACACTGTTTTCTCCAGGAAAACCTAAATTATTAAAAAGATTATAATGCTATATTTTGTAGCATTTGCTGTTGGATATCTTGGAAAGACCATCATAAGTTTGATTCCCACATTATCGCCATGGTTTTTAGTTCTGTCATCAATTAGTGCTGTGATAACTGGTGGATTTGCTACATATTTTACTGCAGTTTTGTGTTACATTATCGATGTTAGCACTCCAGAAAATAGAGGCGTGAGGTAAATATTTGTCCTAATCATATAAATTCAATTCAAAGTTTATGTTTTAATTTATTTTTAATAGTTGACCTAGACTAAGTATGTTTTTAGGATGGGATTATATGAAGCTATTTTAGCTTTGGGAGTATTTGCAGGAACTATGTCAAGTTCCTACATATTTAATGCCATCGGATTTGCTGGAACCTTTTTTATGGCTACAGTTTGTATATTTTTGGGGCTTTTGTACACAATTTTCTTAATACCTGAATCGATAGAAAATACGGATAGTCTAAGGGTAAGAAATAGTTTTGTTTTAGAATTATTAGAAACATTTCTTATATATGTTAGAAAGAGGTTGAAAGAGATGTCTATTGTAATAGTTTATAAAAGTTATAACCATACAAATTCACTGTGGTAGATATTATGCAATCTGTGTACTTTTGCTGCAAAACAAATGTAATTTCTTATAAATTAGCTCTAAATTTAAAACTTTAATCAAAAATCTTATCGATTCTCCTCTCCAGAACTAACAATTGTACTTATTTTTATGGAATCGAGATATAAAAGTAGTCAATGTGATTCTATTTAGAATAACTTATGGAAGTTATCTCTTCTTCCGCAGAGCCATATATGTTAGAAAAATATAGTTGCACCCATTATTAAAATCACATCAGCACACAATAGCCGCACCACAAAATGTGTACCCTATCGAATAAACATCAAACCAGCACTGAACCCATTTATTCAGGAAAATAATGTGACATTGTACTTTAGGTCAGATCGAATTACTTTGTTGTTTGTTATCAAAAATGTCTAGATACGCAAAAGCTGTATTTCGATATACTAAATAAGTGTACAAAATCATGTTTGCATCAGAAACATTCTTCAGGTGCCTAGAACGGCATGTAATTTAGTATTACATACAGTTTGTCACGCATTCGGATTGCCGATTTACTTTTTTTTACTTAAACCTATAATGTCTATGTGCACAAAAGGTATATTCAGATGTATTAAAAAAGTGTGTAAAGCATGCTTTCATCAGAAGTTAACTTCAGCTCCCTAACTTAACATTTATTGTTTTTTTTAAATTTCATACATTTGTTGTAAAAAAAAATTATATAAAATCTACTAATTCACATGTTAGATAAGTTCATTTGTTCTTTTATGGATGCTTTGAAAGCTTAAAAATCAGGCTCACATCAAAAGGGGGGCCTCAAACATGTACCACTTCACATTTTAGTGTATAAATTACAAATTTGAAGTGCCTCCAAAATAGTCTTAAATATACGCCACAACACAAGTTATAAGTTTAACACAAATATTATTAAAGAAACCATTTGGTTTATATCAGGGATTGTTGAAGAAATAAAGAAATCAAAGAACATATTGTTTTGGTTTCCTATCTGGAACTGCAAAGAATATAAAAACTAATATATGAGATTTTTAAGAGAATAAGAAGATTTAGCCAATGTTACATTTGTTGGATGTGATGGGATTGTAATTAATATGGGAAGCAAAAATGATATTGGGCAACTGGAAGTTGACTTTAGGAGACCTTTGCGATTGTTCATTTGTTTATTACACTGCAACCTTGCAAATTTGATCCGAAACATCTCTTTGGTATTATTGAGAAATCACATTATTTATCAAACAAACTAAAAAAGAAACTGTTTCAGTTATTCAAAGAAAGAGAATCTTTTGTCTCCCAGAAAACATTTTAATTTCGATGTCAGTAGATAGTCACCATATTAAAATGGAGAACATCGAATAAAATGAAAACTGCTGTCAGAGAATTCAAAATATCAAGTTCAATTTTGATATCACAGATTACAAAGAATTAATTAATTGGCATTAAATAACTATAACAGAACACCTTTTGATGGCCAGTATGATCGGAGATGATGTAAAAACCATGATCCAGAATATTCCAGAGGTGATTGAAAGTAGAACTTAATATGCAACCACCTACATGTGGTGTGTTCTGGGTTGTTTTTAAAAATTTTAATTATTTTATTTTTATATGGCTATAGCCAGCTTAAGATAATGTTCTAGTAAATTCCTGACTCTGGACAATGTCTTGCTTCAGATGACACCCTTTACTACTCCAGTAACCAAGACAGAAACCTCAGAAAAAAATTGGAAATATTCTCCTTAAACACCTCGTCAATTGACGACATGATACCAATACCAAAGCCCACAAACCTCAACATCATACTGGTATAAACTCCCAATTGCTAATGCAACTCAATAAGGTTACTGAAAAGTTTTTCTTTGAAATAAACTTCTTAAACTTAGAAAAAGGCAGAAATAAATATAATCATGGGTGACTTTAACTTTAAACTAAGAAGTTATAGATTTTAAAATCTTGTAAGCCTTTTGGTCTAGAGTTACGAAATGAAAATGGAATATGGACTCATTGGAATCTTGTAAATAATTTCTCCATGCTTATTAACGACGATAATATAATAATTGTAGATATTCAGCAAAAAAAGAAAAACAGATTTGAGAGGATTACATCAGAAATCTCTCAAATAATTCCAATTTTTGGAGATGTATCGTTGCAGTATGTCTGTACCTGATTTTAAGAGTATAGGCGATAGCTCTATCTTTTGAATACATAAAGGAAGTACATTATTCAATATAATATTATGATACAGAATCTTCATGAAACAATCAGCAATAAATATTCATTCATATTTTTTTATTTCAAAAATCTAGGTAGGACAAGAGTTTTGCACTCTATAAATCAAAGAGAATTACACAGCATTATTCATTCTTAGTCCGTGGTACAAAAGATATCTATTGCTATAAGGAAGTTTGAGTTACAATAAGATTCTGCAGAAACAAACTAACATGTTATTTAACTAACAATGACTATGCCCAGATTCTTTGCATCCTTCACAAAAACATGTCTATTGTTATCAATAACAATATTAATGTTCGCGTTAATTGTTTTTACGATAATTCACACCACCCCCTACAAAAAACTTTTTACATTTTTTGATAGATATTCTTTGTAAATAAAAAATTGCCCTCTCCGCAACATGGAACTTAAATTCAATACTTTTTTTTATCTTACATACCCTCGTATCATTTCAAATAGTATCTACTTACAATAGTTTTTAATTAACTAAATACAACTTTTTATTTTTGTTTCAGACCAAATTTGAAGATTTATTCCATTTTACGCACATAAAACTCATGGTAAAAACAACTTTTAAAAGGAGAGAATACTTCAACAGGGCTATTTTAATGTTCATTATATTAATGCTAGTCTTAAACATCTTGAATATAAATGGTGACAGTGATGTTTTATATTTGTATATTAGAGAAAAATTCCATTGGAATTTGAAACATTACACAATGTTTATAGCTGGAAAATCAATATGTTGGGTATTTGGAACAATAATTGGAGTTTATGTTTTACATAAGTTATTTCATGTTCCAGAGTTGATTCTGTTAATAGTTGGATTTCTGTCTCTTTTAATAAGTCTGGTTATACAAGGTCTGGCAACTCAAGATTGGCATTTATATTTAGGTAAGTACATAGTTTAAAAATATATATTGTTATAATTCTGTGTGTAGACTTCCACGGCCACAGTAAATATCTTCAGGTTTTCCGGGGTATAACTGTGTGTTGGCTTTTGTTTTTGCCGACGTTTCGTCTACCGTTGCAGGGGTCTATAGGTCTTGATAATGTCCCCTGCAACGGTGGACGAAACGTCAGCAAAAACAAAAGCCAATGCACTGGTATCACCCGGAAAACGTGAAGATATATTGTTATAATTTTGTTGGGATCATCAGCAGCATGATTTTCTAGTGTCAGTACTTGGAAGATCATGACAGTTCTCTAAAGATAGTGACAGTTCTTGGATGATAAATGACAGTTACTCTTTGTGAAAAGCTGGCATATCATAGATAGACTTGACTATTGACACTCGAGAATCACGCTGCTAATAACTGATGGACTTTATCTAATAAAATAGTATCCAGAGTTTTTGCTAGAACATTAGTCAGCTTACAAGGCTTAGATCAAAATATGTACAATATATTTCAAAATAGTGTTTGGTAGGATATATGAGTACGTGACTGACAGTTGGTCAGCTTTACTCCACTCTTATAATCCACTTCATAAGGGCCTCTCTGTTTCCTTCAAACCAAAATTGTAATACCAGGTCACTTCAATGTATTTAAATTTATCGACTCTAATTAATCAAATTGTTTTTGATTATGTAGACACATTATATTGAATACAGGTGAATGTGTATACATGGCATATTAGTAAGTGTGAATAGTGATTTGACAGTCAGTGTAGGATGAGATGTGCTCGACTGTTAATATAGTGCTGTCGAATATAAAACTGCCGGTCGTAAATCGGTCATTACCTAAACTAACCGGTATTCGGAAAGTCTGGTGTTTGATAATTACGGTTTTCTTAACCGGTATTCGGTTGGTTTTCTAAACCGCGGGTTTCAAGTGGTTACCAGAACCGTAACCGGTTTCCATAACCGATCTAGATAAATACATAGTAGATTGATCTCCGTCTTAGTATTTCTGTCGACAAAATATACTTTGGGTAGCTAGCTCTCGCAGTGACATCAAAAATCAATGGCAAGGGTATATGCTTGTATTTATCGTCGTGATAAATGTTTTCTGTGGTTGGCTGAATTTACAAAAAAACTCATGTAAGGTGAGTGTGTCTGTTATAAGTGGTAAATATTTGACGTTGTTTTCTTTATTCTTTTAAATATTATGAGATAAAATTACATCTTTTTGTTATATATCAGATTTATTTTTGTTGTTCTGTAAAAGAAAGTTGTGTGGCAGCTGTATCTAATTTATTTAATATAAACAATACGTTTTACATTTTAACTATGCTACTTCTTAATTTTGCTTATATAACATCTAATAATGTATATTTATATCTGGTTTAGTATACCTTAATTTCACTATAGCTTCTCAAAATAGATATAACGTTTCAATAATTGGAGTACAATATTCGAATTTTCATTTTTTTTTAAATTTGTATTTGCAGTATATATTCAAGAACTGTTCATCTTTAGCGATATTTGCGTAGGTCCAATAATTCTGTTTTAATAATATATTTATATTTACTATTTTCACTGCTGAGCCGAATATGGTGTTTAAATTTTCACGCTTACTTAAAGAAGGATCGATTACTTGATTTATTCAATCTTTTGATAAATTAATAATTTTTGATTTTGTGTCCCTAAACTGTACTAGTTATATTTCACAACTAACCAGGACCAATGACCAAAAAAACAGTACTTTACTGGTAAAACCAATATGTATGGTCACCTTCGTATCAATAAAGTCTGGCAAAAAGACAATAAATGTGATATAACAGTTTTAATGCTATGCTCTCGACTTTTGAATTAGTTTCATAATTTGGAAGAATATGGACATTAGGTAATTTTACACAATTGTATATACAACTATTCTTTAATAATATCAGATGAGTATTCGGAATTTGTTTTAAATGATTAAATCTTTAAAAATTTAGTTAAACAAAAAACGCAAGATTGGTGTGACGTAATCGAGTGTGGATTAATTGAAATCGAACAATATCTAAACATTCACAATAATCACAATTGACTATTCCCTACAGATTAATCACATAAAATAAAACCATCAACACATCAGATTCTTATAACTTCTTCTACTAAATAACAAACATATAAATATGTGACAACATTTATTTTAACTTGTCTAGAGCTAGAAAAATAATGCACATAGGTATTAAATTTTAACTTTAGTAGATCTATACAGTTTAACTAAATGTGGAAACAGATAAGAATTACTTAAATGAGAAATAACATATTAGAAGTCATACAAAAGTTGGAGTTCGTATATGTTTTGTCAATATTTTTTACAGTAGATTTAAAGTTTTTATGTGAAATTAAACTTTTCAAGTATAAGTTTAATTACAAACATGAAGCTAACATAAATGCAAAAAGGTAAACTAATTAATATGGCCATTTTTTTAAAATACTTGTTCAGAAGGAGTGAGGATGGCAAGCGAATAGTGTAAGGCAGGTACAGAAATGGAGTTTCAAAGAGATTGATGTCCATGGACATGTGATTAAGCATGTGTGTTGTGGTAGAAAAAGTTGATTTGTTGGAAAAACTGCAGGAAATGGTGAAGAACTGTGACGATGACTTGTATCTGTTGGGATACTTTAATATTAAAGTGAGGAAGAAGAGTAAGAACTATGAAAGTGTAATGGGCTATCATGGCGAGGCTGTAAGGAACAACAATGGAAGAAGGCTATTTGATTTCTGTGTGGATAGTAACTTAAAATAGGAAATGCATTTTACAAATATAAAGATGTACATAAGTTCACAAAGGTGGAACCTTGCAGAGGTGAGGATTTATTTATCAACTATGTGCTGACTTAACAGCAAAATAATTGAGACAATACTTGTTGTTGGCAAAACAATAATCTTGGGAAAAAGGAGTATGTTAGGACCAATTATAGGTTGGAAAAAGACATTATAAGAAGATAAAGAATACAGATTTAGTAACATACAATTCAGAGATCAGTTTCAGAAACAAATAGGCCAGAAGTTTTTGACGATATACCTTAGATCTAGAGCTAACATGATTGAATTATAAGAACGCTATACTGACAGCAGCTGAGAATGTGTGGGAAAGGTAAGGCAATCAAGCAAACAAATCAAACATCGTAGTGAAGTTAGATCAGAAGCGAAACTAAGGAAAGAAGATAAAGTGGAAATATTATCTAAGAAAAATAGAGGATAAAGGTTAAAAGGCTGGTATTGCTTGCAAAGAAAGAAGAATAGGAGAAAATGAATAGGTGAATGAAACGCGTTAGTAGGGACATTAAAAAATAATTTTTTTGAGTATTGAAGCTTGAAGCCAAAAAACAATAGACCCTGGAGCATATTATAAGCACCATAATTCCCTTTCCTTAATCGCAAAATGTTGGCCACCTCTAAGTCTCAAACTTGAGACTCCAAGCTTACTATCTTGGTAGAGCCCACATTTTAATAATGCAAAGGTGAAAAGTGTATTTTGAGGAATTATTAAGGGGAGGCAACATTAATGTATAACAAGTAGATCAAAACCAGAAAGAATTTTGTAGTGATACAGGTGATAGAAAAACTATTGAGTCGTAATAGGGAGGCACATTTATGCCAGTGAATTATGATTGTGCAGCCAGTAGCAGAAGAGCTGGATTTAATTAGCTGAGATGAAATTTCTGAGGAAGATAGAAGGGCTAACAAAGAATAAGGAACGACATAATACATGAAAGGCAGGGAGTGAGGAGATGGTTTGGGCACTTTAAGTGGACGAAGAAGTGCAGATTCCTGAGAAATAGTCAACAGGGGGATTGAGATGATGCAGTATAGAGTGTGATGACAAAGGATAACACAGGATACAGTGAGATAGCACATATTTTGCAAGGGAGGAGAGTGAGCTAAAAATAACCTCTATATAAATTAGGTAAAAGAAGAATTTTTATGATGATGACGTATTTGGGAAACTCATTTTCTTAAAGAACGGACTGTCAACTATATCGGACATCCATTTGCCCGAGTTCCTCCATATCAAGGCACTTTTGTATTGTTTGTATTATTATAAGAGGTATCCACAATAAGCTGCAATACTTGGAGGTTTACTATTTGCATATCAATGGGACTCAATGTGGGAGAATCTTGCCAAATTGTGTTAAACGAGAGAAACATGCACTGTATTAAGTTTGTTTCATTTGAAGATTGAGAGCATTGTTCATGATACGTAGAATGTGTTGCTCACTCATAGTCATGTTCATGCATACCCAACTAGATTATGAAATTTTTTGTATATATATATATATAAAGTGTTGCAAAATTATGTTCCATAACTTTAGGAAATGATTAAGCTCACAAAAACAAAGAAAAAACTTTCTATAAACATATGTCCTAAAATGCTTCGTTTTCCATCTGAATGTGTTTTTTACAAAAAATAAATATCTCAAGAACAGATTAAGGTAAAATCTTTAAATTTGGCATGCTTATTTATTTAAATAGTGTACATAATTGTTACATATTCCATTTCATTATGAAAATCTGTTTCAAAATGGCGGCCGTTCAAAATGTTTGATTAAAACAGCTGCCATTTTGGAACGGATAATCATAAAGAATAACATTTTTAACAATTATGTATACCATTTATCTTAATAAGCACGCCAAATTTAAAGGTTTTACCCTAATCCATACGTGAAATTTTTTTTTTTGTAAAAAAACACATACAGACAGATGGAAATCGAAGCAGTATAGGATATATGTTTATAGAAAGTTTTTTCTTTGGTTTTGCATGTTTAATCATTTCCTAAAGTTATGGAACATAATTTTGCTACACCCTATACATATATATATATATATATATATATATATATATATATATATATATAACACAATGAAATTTAAAAACTAAACAAATTTGAAAGTACTTAAAAATATGTTATGTGTGATAGAAGTTGTTAAAAATTACATTGCTCAGATATCTTCCATCTCCTTCCACACAGTCTTGCAGTTGAAGTGCCTAATTGCTCTTTGCAGCACTTTTGCTGAAATATTAGCAATTTCTTGTCTGATGGTAAACTTGAGCTCATTATCATATTGGAAGTAGATGGGAATGCTGCTACTGCAACCTATGCTCACTACGTGGAAATGCTTCAGAATCAGAATTTCAACAACGTGTAATTGATCTCTAAATGATCTAGTTTCAGCAAGATAGTGCTACAGATCATACAACCTGAAGTTCTTTGTCAGTGCAATGTTCCCATAGCGCATTATTTCACAATGAGGTGACATACTATGACTACTTTTACTGGGGTTACCACAAATCAAGATTGTATAGTAACAAACCTCGAGAATTTGATGGGCACAAGCTTGCCATCATACTGTAAATCGCTAATATTCTAGCATAAATGCTGCAGACAGCAATCAGACGCTTCAAGGAAAAACTGCTATAGTGTGTGGAAATTAAAGACATCTAGGCGATGTAATTTTTAAATCTTAAAATTCAAAGTAACTACATTCTGTCGCACAAAATGGAAAATAATATCATATTTTTATGTACTAATAAATTTGTCTAGATTAGAAATTTCATTGTGTCATTCACTTTCAAAAACTCTCTGGTTCTTTTGCTTGCTATATAGACATGAGCTATATGTGTTTTAAATTTCATTCCCTTCATTTATTTATTATAGATTATCCATCTGTTGGCAGAGAAAAAATATCTGTACAGTAGTTAGTTACTAATATTGTCTTAACTTTTATTTATTTTTAGCGGGTGCAATCAGAAGTTTAGGAAGTCTATTAAGTCCGATGATAAGGTCAATAATGTCAAAATGCATACCAGCAAATGAAATTGGGAAGGTTTTCCCAGTATCAGTGACATTAGAATCGTTTATTTCATTATTAGGATCACCTCTTTACACATCGATATACGATTTAACCATAAATGTATGTCCTGGAGCATTTAATTTTTTTACGGCTGGTATCAATGCAGTAAATATTATTATAACTTTGTAAGTGAGAATTTTTTTATAAGTTATAAGTAACATGCTGGTCTAATACATTTGAACTCAGATGAGTAATGCCACCTGTGTTACATCAATAATCTTAAGGAAAAACTTGCATCAGGTGGGGCATCTCTGTTTCAGATATTTATATATATTAAGGATATTTAACAGGTATTGCCAATTTGAGATTACTAAAAGCAAGTTTAAAAGTTAAAAAAGTATACATATATAATACATATTTTATGAATATGATATAGTGTCAATTAAATAGTCAAAAGCAAACTCAAAAGATAATTTAGAAAACAATATTTTTTGCTTTTTAAATGAACTGTAATAATATTTTATCCACTTTTTATTTTTAGAGTTTTAATAATACTGAGAAGATATCAACTTCACTACACGAACATGGAAGTTTCATCCACAAGTATTAATAGTTAAAAGAATTATTTTGTTCATACTAATCAACTAGGTAGTATGATGTGATATATTTATTTAGTAAATTTCTATTTAACAATTGCAATAATCTCGTAACAATATTTATATTTGAAAAAGGCTATGTATTGAGAAAGCTGAAACGTAATAATTGTATTGATATAAAGAAGCATTTTCTAGAAACTGACGTATTATCATAAGATAATTGGTATTCTATACTAAACTTGTCTGTAATTGGTGATTGCGTTTAATGATTACAAAGTCTTTTATTATGTATGTATAATATAAATAACTTATATCTGCAATATATTTATTATATATTTTTTATAGATTTGTGTTTTTGTTTCTTTCCTTTTAATCTTATTTTATAGCTTTGATAGCTCTCTAATTAGTCAACAAACTTGTGGAACGAAGGATCTTTGATCTTTAAATCGATTATATTTAATACTGCATTATGTTGTACGTCACATTTCATAAAGAACACGAAATCTATTTTGAACTTTATTTCTGAGTAGATTTTATGTACTTATTTATAGTATTGTAGTTTTTACTATTTTCATAGAAATTGATACATAGATAAATAGACAAATTGAAAGGCCTACGGGTAGACGGAGTGTTTGGGATCCAATCTTCGATAGGGTATTGAACTTAAGTTTATTTTCTCTTAACTTCGGGTTACTAATATATATCAATGGGATATAATCCACGATCTGATGAATATAGATCGTCATCTCTAATTTTATCAATTAAGCCGCCTAGTTCTTCGTCACATGATTAAAATACCTCTTATGTGTGTTATACCAAATTTTTCATTGTTGCTGAACCAAATGTAGATGGTCCTAGTGATGATGAAGCCATGGCATCCTCAAATTTTGAAAAAAACATTGTCGAGCTAAGCAAGTTTTTATATTTGTTCTTACTTCCTTGTTTTGTTCTGTAGTTCTGTATTAACCAATTTGAAAATTAAACTGAACTCTACCACATTTTTAAGTAAAATATATATTTTTCAAATAAATTATGTAGTTCATGGACAATATGGCTTGGTTGATAGGCCCTTTGATGTAGATGATTTTTTTTGCAACAATAAATTTCTCTTTATTGTTGTATAAACATTGGCTTTTTAGACGTATGCTTTCTCATGAAGCAGTTTAAGCTTTAAGCTTTTAAGTGGATTTTATAAATGAAGAGGCTCGACAATATTTATATCCATTATATTCTTATGTCTATTACGATAATTTATGTCTATAATTTTTGTTAGTTTAAATATTAATTTGTTTGACACGTTAAAATCTTAATTCAATGTAACCTATTTGTTTATATTGTTAAGGTTTACCATTAGCTGTTTTTTACTTTTTTAGACATGATGATGAAGTAAAATCCGAAAACGTTAATCAATGAAATATATTTTTGGACCAAGACTATAATTTCTTATAATTTATACTGTTTTACATTTTAAAAGAAGTATTAAAAATCTATCTATATTCAGCTATAGAGTTATAATTTAAAATAAAAATCTCAGGTGCAACATATTTATATATAACAAAAAATGTGACAAGGGTGATGGGCCTTTATTGGCCACGGGCCCGCCCGTGCCGCTGACATTTATTCATTTTTTAAATGTATATGTGAGGTGTGCATGATGATGATGCAGTGCATTATCTTACGAGTTAAAAATATTATCGGTATTTGAGAAAAACATTTTCAAGAATATTTGGCTAAGATAACAAGTGTGATTATTTGGTGAACACATTGTAAGTGATGGTAGAATTTTAATGGAGACTAAAACCGGATTTTAAATTAGCGTTAGCGCCTATAAAGTTTTACCAATTTCTGTAAACAGTAAGAATAGAAGATTTTAACACTGGTATGTGGATATTTACTAGCTGGATTTCTTTTAAAACATCTAATAATGGAAAATTCCAATATAAACATTTAACTCCAGTTATAAACATGCAAGGTCAATGTGCCAAGGTCAAATATTTCATATCAGATTACAATATTTCATATCAGAGTACAATTATTAACTAAGTATAAAATTACAATTATTATCTAAAGTATAAAATTGCACTTCGCCGAAGAATATTTATCTTTAAATGTTCACCTGTTGAGCTAGAAAATTTCGGGAAATTACCGTATTTTATCGTGCAGCAGTTGGCAATAACTGTCTTCATGTTGTCATGTTCGTGGTAGGTCTGGATCATCTAGCAGTTGTAGGAGGGATACTGGTTACTTTAGTTATTCTGTGGGTTACCTAAGTTCTTTTGTGATTGACAAGTTATTGTTTTTTTATCTAGAAAGTTATCACGGATATTCTTAACATATAAACGCAAAATATTTTCAGTCGATGTAAAAAGCAGAGAATAATTAAGCCATAGATAACTAGAATTAAAATTTGGCTAAGTTCAGAGTACCCACTCAATCAAACAAAGGTAAGTAATTTTTTTTTGCATACCTGCTAATAATAAATGAAAGCCTTGGCAACTTTATAATTTTTTTTCAATTTTTTTTTATGAGAAGTAACTACAGTTCAACATCTTTTTAATGAGATGTGATGGGTTCTGCAATGAAGATGGCAACAGTTCCATAACATGAAGATCGCGTTGGCTTGCAATTTTTTTCTTGTTAATATTTAAGTTGTTTAAATTCAATAAAGTTGATATTCCAAGGAATGTCAATGTTTATTGAAAGATTATTATTATCAAGTACATATGCAGTTGTATGTCAAAATAAAAGTAAATAAAACGTAAAATAACAACTTAGTTGGGTAGTGATACTTAGCTTGTACTAAATATACTTAATCTCAAGTTGCAGCATATATTTTTATCGAAATCATAATTAATGGATATACAACAGCCTATATTATTATAAAAATACAGGGAATATACATTTAGTACTCATTTTTCTCATTTGGTTACATTCACTTTCTAGAACTCTATTTCAGAGATGGTTCACTATGTCACTAGTATGCAGGAATTTAAAATTATTTATATTAGAAATTTCTGAAATAATGCTTTGTCTTCTGTAGCTGAAACTCCAGGAACTGAGCATTTTGACACAAAATTGTTTATTATATGTGTTAAACTACTTAATTATAAATCGGTGTAATAATGTAGTATACGAGGTGAGGTACCTCAGTTTGGGTAAGCTTTTTATTCTTATGCCGGATGATTCTAGGGGATGCCAACCCACCAGTAACACCCTGTTAAATATTACTTTAAAAATCCATGCACTTCTACAGGGTTAAATGTGACTTGGGTTAAAGTCACGGAAGGGCTAGAAAGATATATCTTTAGGTTTAAAAGGTTAAAGAAGGGTTATAAGCATATAACGGATTAAAAAAGTTAAGGAAGTGCTAGAAACATTAAGATTAGGTTAAAAGGTCAAGGAAGGGTTAGAAAGCCGTCGAAGATAATACATAAATAATGATTGTCCAGTAAAAATATCACATATTATATGTTATGTTCTTTGTATTACTATTTCAACGCATTTTGACATTCAATTTTTTTCGGCGTAGGAATGAACATTCAAATTTACCTCACATTTTTTTGAATGTTATTCGCCGAATGGGTGTGGCTTAATTTGAATTTTCCTGTGCAAAAGGGAAAAACGGGCATCTCCAAATAAACGCACCCATACCAAGTATTCTTATCAAAATCTGATCAGTATGATTAGATTTGTGTCCTTTCAAACAAAATAAATTATGTTGTTTTGAGCCGTATGTGTTTCACCTGCGTTACACGTACTGTTGTATTCTGCAAACTATGTGGCAAAAAACTTTATATTATTTGTGTCATTGCTGCTCTCTATATATATTTTTGGTCCTGATCGCTCCCATTGGATGATAGGGCGCCATAAGACAAGGTTAAACTCCAGGGCTAAAATAATTGAATGACAAGATAGCTAGCCTTACTTCATACTGCACTGTCTTTATTATGTTGGGTGCTCAATCCATCATCTCCCACTGTACAACTCTTCTATCTCTGGAAGTCTCTTAATCTGTTCGTCATGTCATCCCATCTTCTGCAGTTCCCTTTCAAAACCTCTTCTTCAAGTCTCTGTAGATCTTCCAGGTCATCTGCTACCTGTCACAGCATAGCTCAAGACCTGTCTGGTAATATCACAATGTGACTTCATCAGTGTATGCCTGATCCATCTCCATCTTCTCCTTTTTATTGATATGTGAACCAGTTCCTGTCCAGTACTTCTTCAAAGCTCCCTATTGGATATTCTCTCAAGCACCTTTTCACAAACACCTGCATCCAAGCCATAAGAGTCTCCTAGTTATCTAGAACTCCTCGCATCCATAGAGTAGCACACTATTCACGTTTACCTCAACAAATCTCTATTTTGTTCTATTTGACAGTTCTCCAGACACTCATACCTTTTATAAAGAATTAAAAGTTCCCCTTGCCAAGCCTACACCTCACTGTACGTTGTTTCCACAGTTTCCCTTACATCTATCATGATACCCACTTAGCAGAAGTCACTCACGCTCCGCACTTCTCCCTCCAAATCTTCACTCTGGAGTTAATTTCATGGGTCTATTTTTGGATACATTTATATTGAGGCTCACTGTGCCAGCCATCCTACTAAGCCACTCCTCATTTCTTTTCATAGGGGGAAGACTCTCTATTAACAAATAGTCATACCAGGCTACAAATATAGTGAATGCAAGATGTACCTGATATAAATGCTACCTACTTTGATTTCAAAGACACTTCGATATCATCTTTCACGTGAGTATTTTACTAATAAAACCCTCAATCTACTCTTTCGGCACTACTCATCCCAGACCATCCGACCCAGCTCTAATTAGTTCTGCTGGTACACCACCCTGCTTTACCATTTTTAATTTGTTTTATGGCATTGTCAATGTCTTCCCTGAACATTGTGTTTTTGTTTAAATGTAATTGCTCGTGATTCACCTCATCTGTTTCCATCACCTGCCGTTCATAAATTTGTCACTATTATACAACGTTCCCATGTCGTTAAGCATTTCAGCCTGTTCTGCTTTGGTCAGTAAGTACTCTCTTTGTTGTCTATGGTCCTACCTATCATTTCTCTTAACAGCTTTGTCCCATTTTTATTATACATTGCCTTCTGGATTTTCTTTTCCACTTCATTCGTACAATCTTATAACCCTTGCTTTATTTTAGCTCTGTTTTCACTAGCTGTCCAACTATCCAAGTAACCCCGGTATATTTCAATTCTAAAAATTGGCCAGAGTTTATTAGCATTAATTTATAGATAAATGTCATTTGGATTATAATTACGTTTTTAATTTTAGTTAACGATGGAGAACTTATACGATGAGCTATTAGTGGAGCTAGAATGTCCAGTCTGCTCAAACTACATGACTCCACCCATAAGGCAGTGTGAGACAGGGCATAGTATTTGCCAATCCTGCATGAAAAGGTTGCCCTCTTGTCCATTATGTCAAAGTAAGTTTACTGAATCAAAAAATTTATCACTTGAAGCTTTAGCAAGAAAAATGCATTATCCGTGTGTTAACAAAACTTCTGGATGTCTTGCTAGACTTACTTTGGATGAAATTGGAGAACATGAAAGTAGGTGTACTTGCCAAGGATATAAGTGTGCCATGCAGACATGTGATTGGACCGGAAAATACAGCGAACTTGCCAGCCATTGGGAATCCAAAAAAATATCAATCAAACCCTATACTGAGAATAACGTTTGTCACGTAAAAATTAACACTGGTACCTATTATGTGAATTTCGCCAAAGCGCTTGGAAAACATTTTTGGTTTAAATGTAAAACTACCAAACAAAGTATCTTCTGGGCAATTCAGTATATTGGAAACAAAGATGATGCTGAAAATTACTACTATGAAGTTGAAATATTCAAGCCTGGTCAAGTTAAAAAAAAAATTATCTTAGGTGATTATTGTCGCAGCATTGAAATTGGAGACGATGAATTATTTACTGAAAGTGAATGCTTATCTATACCAATAAAATCTTTGCAGCGATATGTAGGAGATGATCTTTTACTTGTGTACTATGCAAGAATAAGGCCAGTGCCTCTGAAGAAAGAAGATGGTACCAAACCGAAAACTGAAGTTTCTAAGTCAAAGAAAGTACACGAAAATTCTAAAAAAAAGCAAGCACATGTTCAAAAAGAAGGATCAAAACAAAATCAAGGCCAGGGAAATTCTTCAAGAAAGTCTAAGTCTGTAGATGTACCGCCTGGAAAAGGAGATTTTTTTGATAATTTATAAATAGTGTAGTCAGTAACCATGAATGTATTTTGTTTTTATGGTTTTTTATTCCATTTTGATTTATTTTTGTATTTCTAGCTGTTAAATGTATAGTTTTATGAGCTTTATTAACATAGCAGGCAATGGTTAAGAGCACTGAAACACAAGGACTCAATTTAGAAAATGGATAGTATTTTGTAGTCATATTTACTATTTATTATTTAAAATTACAGATACATCGCATTTCTAGTTAACAGTTTCACAGATAGTGTGTGAATGTGAAATCATGTTTGTATTTATGTCAACATGTATTCCAAAATACTATTTACTACACGTGTATGTCTGTTCAAGTTACTCTTCATAACCCTTGTAGAAAACACCTTTGTCTGCAAGTGTTTACTTTATCTTATTTCTGGTATTTTAAGTACCTACCTCATTTAAAATATTTATTGAAATGTATAACATAAGGCATATTCGGAATATAACAACCTTCATAAATAGGTGAGAAATTGCAAATAAAAAACTGAAAAATGTTTCCCAAAACAAAAATATCTTTGCTTTTAATATATATTATCAAATGTATTTCCTTGAATTTATTGGATGTTTGTTTTAGTCGAATTAATAATATTATTAAATATAAAAGTGTGAATTGTTGATTGCTTCAGAAATACTCTTATGCATTTAAATCATTGTCTTTTAATCATAAGTATGAATATGAAAGGTGCATAAGATTAGATATACGTGCGCCTTTCATATTTATACTTATGATTAAAAGACAATGATTGAAATACATAAAAGTATTTTTTAAGCAATCAACAATTCACACTTTTATTTTTATTGATATCAATTTGACTAAAACAAATATCCAATAAATTGTGTTTTCCTCTTTGAAGGTTTTTTTTTATTTGAATTATTAATTTATAAACCAAAAAGAATACATAGTACTGGTATTTGGTTCTTCTGTTTACTTAATTATACTATCATACATATAAATAGTTCGTTTGGGTTCCAGACAAAATTCCGACAGAAAAACTTCCGAAAACTGTCTTTTCTGAACTTCCAGAAAAAATATAATGTTTTAATTAGATGAAATGAAACTTGCAAATTGAATTTTATTTAAATAGTAAAACGTAGACTCTACAAGGATCGTTCGTGCTGAGGAATTTTTGCATTGTCTAGGGGAGGAATGCACTTAATACTTAATTCACCATTTCTTTTTCAACTCGAGTGACACTTAAAATTCTGGTGGATATGGGGATGCTGTGCGAAGCTGGTCCTGATGGAACTAAGGGGCAAATGCAGCATGATGTCCCATTCTTTCATTAGGTATGGGGTGCTCTTTCGTGGTAGGAAAAGTTTCCGAACACGTCCATCTGGACCACGCTATTGCTCTTGATACCTGGCTTATTGTCTGCGGATAATATGCTCCGCTGCAACAACTCAAGGGGGTATGGGGTTTATTCCTCCACTCCTGGTCTTGGTAGGTCGTATCGATACATGGCTTCACTAGGGATCCGATTGGTAGCAGCATTATGGCGTCTTCGGATGTTGAATAATGATTGTGCTTTTCGGTTGGGTTGGTTTGAGGGTGATAGATGGCTGCCTCCCAGGAGATGGTCTACCATTGTTGGTAGGATTCTCCCCAGGAGTGGCCCGAGAATTGGCTGCCATTGTCCATCAATCAATCTCTTGGGTATCCAAACTTGGAGAAAATTTCGTTTTTGAGGAGTTTTATTATCGTTGGGGCCATAGCAGATCCAAGGATGAATGCCTATGTGCATCTTTTAAAGATATCGGTGACTATTAGGAAGAAACGTTTTCCTTGGGGGTACGGTCATTATATCCATTGATATGGTGAGCCAGGGTTGTATGGTTTTATATGGTACAAAGCCCAGCAGCATCCTGTAAGAAACCACATCCTTACGTATAGTTAGTCAAAAGTAATGATTATCAAGGTTTCATCTGCTCCGGGTTGACCAGCAGTAGTGATATCATGGTACTCAAAAAGTGCCTTCTGCTGTTGGTTTAGGGGTAAACAAAGTTTTCTTTCTTCTTGGAACTTGTGCAGGATTATGGTGTCTTTGATTTCCCATGTGTTGTCTGGAGCTGCTGTCTAGTTGTTGGTCAGTGTTGCGCATTCGTCATCCAGTGATTGTTCAGGGTTTGAACATTCACCTTTTGGTGGAAGTAGACGTTTCCCGTTCTATGTCGTTCAGTGTTCGATGGCGAAATCAAATAGTAACGGGACCCATTGGGTAAGTTTGGCACGGGCATTTTTGGTGGATTGTAACCGAATCAGGGCCTTGTTATCAGTGCAGAATTTGAATCTTCGGTCTTCAAGGTTTGGACAGTAGCGCTTAAATGCCCAAACTACTGCCGAATACTCTTGCTCGTTCGAATGGTAGTTTTGCCCGGCCTAATTGAATATTTATGTATGAAATCATTTTCTTTAACCCTGTTTCTTCTTGATATAAGACAACCGCAGCTGCCACTTTCCTGGCATCTTCGCTTGGTACTTAGCTGGTATGTTAGAGTGATCGACATTTCAGCAAAGTGACACAGTTGCCTAAGCTCAAGAATTTCCTCAGTAAATTTCTTGTGGTGGGTGGAAGAGGTAAAGATGAAGCCTCCAGATGCTGGGTTTGGGGCGTGATGCCATCTGGAGAAATTGTATGTCATGGTACATACACAATGAAATGCTGCTGGTGTTCATACCATGAGTTGGAGCAGATAATGATGTCATCTAAGTACACCAAGCAAAATTTCTGCAAGTATGTGACTAGAACTTCTTGGCTCATCAGACTCTGGCAACTACCTGGTGCACCCGTCAAGCCGAAAGGCATGATCTTGAATTGATAGGAGCCCCCATCAACAGTAGAAAAAGTAGTCACCTCCTTGGAGTTCGAGTGCATTTTGTATCTGTCAGTATGCAGATCCTGGGCCATGAAAATTTGTGCTGTTCCTATATCTCGCAGGGTCTCAGATGATTGATGGGGATGCAACTTCGTCCATGGAGAGGTTGAGTCTTCTGAAGTCCACACAGAATCTGGGTGTTCCATCCTTTTTCTGAAACGATCACCACTGGTGAACTGTAGGAAGATAGGTTTGGATCGATGACATCTGCTGCCAGCATCTCTTTTACTAGGGATTTGATTTGCTTTTTCTTTACATCTGAGTTACGTTATGGGGGTACTTGAAAGGGGCGAGGATAGATCAGCCTGATTTTGTGTTGGATGGTTCGAGTCCGTAGTTCATTTTGCTGAAAAAACTTTTTCAAAGCCTGAAGATTTTTGTAGAGCTCTAGAACAAACTCTTCTGGGTCTTGATGTACCAGGTCAGAAGTGCCCAATTTGGTGAGTCTGGGCTATCTTGTGACCCAAGTGTATGGTTCTTCTTTGGAGGGTTCCATAGTGGGCAAACTGTCGGTGGGGGTCGATGACGGCTTGGTTTGTCATAAACCAAGGAAGTTCCAGGATAACATTTCTCCGAAGTTTTTCTACAAAGAGGAATGGGGAGATCATCGTAATGCCACATTCAAGGGCGAATGTGACCTCACCTAGTATTTCTATTTGAGTTCCTTTTCCCCTGATAACTGGACATGACGATGGGTGGTGGTTTGCTGGGCCTGGATGATGCCTGTTGTTATGAAGTTGTGATTGACTGCCAAGACCAGAAGAGCCTTCATGGGTTGTCCATTGATGGTGATGGTTATATGGGACAGAGACACTTCTTTCAATGCTTGATTCAAGGTAGGTGAATTTTTGGGGCCAACCTGACTGGTGGTGGCAGGATAGGCTTGTTGGCTGTTTGGATACAAGGACAAGGCCAGTCTCTATGAAAGTGTCTGTTTGTACAGTGATGGCATTTGGGCAGCTGGTTGTTACAGCAGATGATCTTCTGGGCTTCATGGCCAGCTTCATTGAGGTCCCTCTCTACAGCTGTTGCTCTTGTTATGAGAGCAATCATGGTGGTTGAGGCAGGTGTTCTAAGGCATATTTATAGTTCCAGTAATATTGGAACGATGTCCTTGGTTGAATGTTGGAGCTTCTTGACAGGGCCATCATCCATGAAAGGAAGTATCCTCCTTTGAAGTTTGTCGTTCATACAGCTAGGCAATCAGTGGAACTAGCAGTTCGGGGCCACAAAATTTTCTTTGTAAATGTGTCTTGATGTCTTCCTATCTTAAGTCGAGACATCTGAAGGATATCCACCAGATTGCAGCTACATCTTGGAGCTGTGAGTATGTTACATAATAAATGAATTTCTTCGGAGCTTCTGCTGGTCAACCGCAGAAGGTTGCTAGAAGTGGAAGTGTTGGTTTTGGAGCCATTTGCTTCATTAGATCTTCAAATTGGTAGTATCTATTGTGGTAGTAGGTTTGTGTGCTACTGGTTTATTACTCACTTCCAGAAGTGGTTGTTGGTAAGGCTGATCTGGGCGTGTACTCATCAATAGTCGGAAGAGCTTGTGATGGGGTTATAATATTTTCTAGTCGCCGTTACACCACGTTATATAAATTTGATATACTGGAACAATTAGAGCAACCAAGGTGGTAGGAAGAAGGAAGTAGTAGTAGCAGTGTACAAGCACAAAAACATTAATAAGAAAGAAAAGAAACCAAAGTGAGGATAAAAAAATGAATTAAAATAATGCAAAAAAAAATCACTAATTGAATTTGGTTTTTAATAAATAAATAAAGTTCTACTATTACCAATAAAATTTAATTGTTAACCCTTTGCCTGCCTGTATATCACATGTGATGTATAAGACGTATTTGCCATATGTTTGTACATCATATGTGATGTATAGTTGCTAAAAGTTTCAATGCTCGAAATTTCCTTCAAACATATGAAATGTTAAGGTTCTTTTAGGCAAAACACATCAATTTGAATGTGTATGACCCATAAGACGTAACAGTGACAGACTATGAAAAGAAATGCATATTGAAAGAAAATTTTTTTATTCAAAAGAAGTTATACTTTGTGTTTAAATTGTTATTTATAATAAATTTAATTATATAATTCATATTTAATAAAAAAAGAACTAATTCAAAGGAAAAATAAATATGAATTTTTACAAATTTTATGAAAATAAAAAATTTTAAAATATAGGTAAAACAATATAATATATATATATATATATATATATATTATTTTTCCACGAAGAAACATTTTCATGTTGCGATGCAGATAGTTGATCATCTTCACCTTCATTTTCTGATGGTAAAGAATCATCAGATTCACTTTCTTCAGATGCAGATGGTATGAAATCCTCATATCTTTAATCATAACTATTTTGCATTCTACTTCCGTAAAATATTTTTTAATTCTAATTCGAATGTACAGCTAATAATTACAAAATGTAGCAAACGGTTAATAAAAAAAAAACAATTTATCTTATAAAAAAATTATTTTTATCTAAATATGAAATGTCATACATTTTGCGTACATTTCTTGTGGTACGCTGTCAAATTCAAACTTGACACAAGCATAGAAAATGTGTACCATAAAAACCTCTAGTACCCAGTCGTGTGGAGCTGTCTATATAATCAGTTATACAGAGCGAGTACAGACACTTTCTATACCCATACGATATGTAGTAGGTCATTTAGTTTGTGGTAGAAAATAATCTTTCAATCCACTCCAAAGCGTTTAGTTGCAAGGGAGTCGTGAACTGAAGCACATACTTCTCTTGATGTGAATATTACAGGAATGGTGATAGTATATGTACATTAGTATTGCATCTTTACTGTATGACTATGAGCATTTGAATGTTTTTAGCGAATCGCTTGTTTCAAAGCAACATGGAACTTTGAAGTGCAACTGTGTAAAGTTTTGGCAACATTATGTGTAGTTAATGAAAAAGCATATGTGCTTTATGAATGTTGTTTCCGGGTGGTCTATTACATTCATATGTGCTTTATTTACCCAGTTTATGTAATCTAAGGTGGAAGACGCATTTATTTTATGTTACATTGCAGTACATGTACATGTAACTCTAGAAATAAGAATTAATTTTTTAATTTAGTTTTGCAATTATTGGACTAACACTGTGCAAGGTTTTTTGATCCTGAAGTGAAAATATATATTTTTTTTATTCTCTAATTCAAATATGTTTCTAGGTAGTGTTTTCGTTTAATAACAATGAATTATACAATATAAAATATTAAGTACATATTAAACTTTGTAAGCATTTTGTTAGAGCACAAATATATACTGATTAAGTAAAAAAACTTGTTTTTCTCATCGCACATAAGAAGAAACACTTTTCATTGAATAATCGTCTGTCATTTGTAGCAATTTTGTTTTGTTCTGTTGTGAAAATTATTATAATAATAATAATACTTGTAATAAAAATTAGTTGTGGGCACAACTGGCTTAAATTTGTCAAGTACAAGAATATCAGCTTTGCGTATGAGTGAGGTATCCAATGCCATATATATCTATTTCGCAGCACCACTGCTCATCAGTATGGCTAGGTAAATTGGACCCTACCACAAACATACAGCAAAATTGACTCCTATTAAATATAAACAAATTACTATGAATATTTCATATAGTAAGTGCCACCTCAATGTGGCGAGGAGATGCGATGAGCAGTGGTGCTGTGAAAAGCTATATATGGCATTGGATACCTCACTCATACGTAAAACTGATTTTCTTGTACTTGTCAATTTTAAGCCAGTTTTGCTGACGAGTAATTTTTATTACATATATTTGTACTGGCAAGAGTAATTTTAAAAAACTAATATTTACTGCCTAACTGAACCTGAAAACTTGTAGCTAAAACTAATATACATAGAAAAGTGCAACTTAATTACATTAATAAGCATCTAGGTACAGATTAGTTGTAAAAATACATAGGAAGTACATATTACTGTATACTTTGATATCTTCAGGTTTTCCGAGAGATAACCGTGTGTTGGCTTTTCTTTCTGCATTTCGTCCACCGTTGTAGGGAGCATTATCAAGACATTTAGCTCTTAACTGTGCTAATTGTAGACCGCCATGTAGCTCTGAAAAGTGCTTGGAGTAAGTGCCGACCATCTCTAAAAAGTGCTAAGTGTAGACTGACATGTAGCTCTCAAAAAGCTAGTTAAAAAATTTCATAAATTTCTTGACTTGTAGTTGAGGCAACATGTCTATTAAAGTATTGTTAATAATTTTGTGATTTTTAATGTACCTTCAACACTTTTAAAAAAAAAATTATTTTATTAAAAGAATCAAAAAAATCAATGTTTCCCGCATGGTAGCTAACACTGCACCCCAAAAATCCATTGTTTGTTGAAATTGTGGTAATATTTACATAATTAAAGCCATGTTTTTGATATATAAATACAAATAAAGTTTTTAACATTAAAAATTCAGTAAACAAACATAAGGTTTGGTATTGTTACGTTTAACATCCCCGAAGTTAATTTGAAAGCCTCTACTGTAAAGAAAACTGTTATTATAGTTCTTGGAATCTTTTTATTATGTATTAGAAGTCTAGTACCTTCTGGGAGTGTTGTATCGATGTCTCAAAAGATCATCTTAGAATTCACTGGTTCTTGAAAACTACTAGAATTATTTACATGAATAAATAGGAGTTGTTTACTATTTTAGGATAGAGCTTTAGTAAGTAAATAGTCAGTTGCGATTATTGTGAAGTAACTGTTTAGTATTGTGTATCTAGTAAGCAGTTTGTACATTTTTATTTTAAACAAACACCCTTCTGATATATATATATATATATATATATATATATATATATATATAAAAATATA
>JAWQRN010000641.1:0-27569 GCA_033557685.1 Sperchopsis tessellata | reverse complement strand
ATATGTATATATATATATATATATATATATATATATATGTATATATGCTTTAAGGTCGCAATGTTTCATGTTGCAATTGAATAATCATTACGTTAATTTAATATTAATCTACACGAAATAGCTATGTTCTCATAAAAATAAGAATTTGTTGCTTCCTTGGCCGCACATGCTTGTATTATTTTGATATTTGATTAAATCAAATCTTAAGCAAACCGTCCAAGTCAATATATTAAATACAAACCAAATATGTATCGAAAAAATTAGGAATAAGCCGAAATTGCAGTGGATACCGTGTTTGCATATTTGATTTAATCAAATATCAAAATAATATATTCATGTGTGGCAAAGGAAGCAACAAATTCTTAAGTTTGTTAGATCTTTGGTGCTCGAGGCTTTTTGGATGCCTCTGAGAAGAAGGTTTTGGTTACATATAGGTCCACGGTCCCTAAATATTATGGTCTCTCTAAGGTCGTTCTTCGTTCGTTGCTTCTATGAGCTCTCCCAACGAAAATCTGGCTCTTTTCTTAACAATTATTTTGACTAAGTCCTTTGAAGGCAATTTAAATCAGTCGAGGACACTTTCTCTTTTACTAATAAAGCCAATAATCTTTGTTCACTAATATTCCCCCCGCCTAGTAATTCAGATTATCTCGGATAAATGGCCCCTGATTGAGCCACAGTCCCTCTTTCCTTTAAATATTTTTATTGATTGTCTCAGCTTTATTTTTGAAACCTCTTACTTCACATTTGGTGGCCATTCCAATCAACAAATTTTTGGGGTCCCTGTGGGTCTTAGCCTGGTTCGTGTAGAGCTTGTTATGGATCACCTTTTGACTTCGTCTGTTTCTTCTTTACCTTTCGTTTCACCATTTGTATTCTACTATGTAGATAATATTTTGTGCTCTTTGACAGTTTTAACTGTTTACACCCGGATATTCAATTCACGTTAGAAATGGAAAATAACTCCTCAGTTCCTTTTCTCGATACTGGATTATGCCCTGATTGGTGTCAGAAGCCGACTTCGTCCAGTAGATACATTAACTACAATTCTTGTCAACCTTTTAGACAAAAGGTTGATTTTGTGCTAGCGATGTAGAATCGCATTCATAGGATTTGCCTCGTTACTTTGGTCAATAGAAATCTTCACAAATTGTTCGACATTCTAGTTATCAATAGCTATCCTAGATCTATTTGGAAGAAACTTCTCTTCTCAACTGAGTACCGCATACATCGTCCCCTAGATACTGTAATGCTCCCGCATGTCGTGGACCCACCTGATGATAGAGAAACACAGGCTCCTTTGTCTTATAAAAAATTCCCTTATATAAGATATGTCTCAAATTTTATTAAACGAATCCTTCGAGAAGATGATCTTGTTCTGTCCGTATATAATCTCAATACTGTTCATCAGACTTTTAGCAAAACTAAGAATAAGACCCCATCCTTGTTTTGTTGTAATATCATCTATGAAATTAAATGTATCGACACATATTGTAAATTTTATTATATTTTCCTCCTTGTGATTTTATTGCACAAACGCTTTTTCTGTTTATTATGTAGTGCCATAAAGAACTAAAGACGAAATGTATGGCGTTGATGAAAGTGCGTTTTAATTAGACAGCCCAGCTTTTTGATTGCTTTCCCAATACCCTCATATTGTGCGTCCTTCTCATCCACGTGACTCCCAAAAAACTTGTCACCTATCATAGGAGTTTCCTCCTGGCCACATGTTGTCTCTCGGCTCCCACAGAGCTAGTTCCTTTTATAATCGATGATCTTATCGCCTTCCAAGTGTCCTGCCCATTTCCATTTTTGTATATTCACTGTTCCTATAACATACCTAAACTTAGCCTGTCTTCTTATCCATGCACAGCACCTTCTATCGCTAATTCTTAAATCCATCGTATATTTCACAATACTTCTTTGCGTTGTTTGGAGTTTCTGTATATGCAAGGTCATTAATGTCCAAGTCTCACTAGCATAATTCATCACTGGCAAAACACAAATCGAAGACCCTGTATTTCAAACGCAAAGGCATATGTGATTTAAATATACCACTTAGACGTCCAGTTGAACTATATGGCAGCTTTGTTCTTCTCTAAAATTTATTTAAATTCATTCTAAGGCTTAGATCTTCACTTTCAGAATTCAAATTATTAATTTCCTGGAGCTCCTGGACAGTGTGTGTAATAATCACGATATCATCTGCAAATCTCAAATGGTTAAGATATTCTCCTTACACTTTAATGTCATTTTGTTCCCAATTTACTTCCCAGAACATACACTGTAGAGCTGCAATGAACAACTTCGGCGAGATGGTGTCTAGTTGTCTTACACCTTTCTGGACATGACACGTTTCCGTTTTTTTGATGTAATTTAAATGTTTAATGTAACTTTTTCAAAGATGTTTTCAATCAGCTGAATGCAGGCAGATGGAATGTCATTTGGAACCAAAGCTTTAACAGCAGATGTCTTGGTCGTAGTCTATGAAAGCACAGCATAGTGACAATTTTTACTCTTTAAACCTAGATTTCAGTTCGCACATCGTGTGAATGCGGTCAGTAGTACTATGTTCCTTACGGAATCCTGTCTATACTTTGGTTTGGTAAGTTTTAGGTATGGTTGTATTTTATTTGCGAATGACCTATAGATATTTAAACTGTTAATGCATTTAGTGGCGCTGTTTCATGTAAAGAGGAGTGAATTTCTCGTAAGTAAAATGAATAAATGTTATCGTATAACTTTATTTCCACTAGCTGCGAACGTATGTGTGGAGACTTCTGTTATTCTCCAGGAAGTAATAGGATTTGAATGTATTACATACACAAGAATATTTTTTTTTATTTTTAATGTAAAACTTATAGAAAGTTGCATGTGCTTGAAGGAAACTTAACTATTCTCATTATCAGCAAAGTTATCCCAAGCACGTATTGGACCTATTGTTCATTCACAGATGGCTAAACCTTTTCAGGCATATATCCAATGGATTTTTCAGAGATTTGGAGGGTAACATTTAACGAAAATCGTAACAATAGTTAGGTAACACAATACACAGATTTATAGAGGTGGTTTCCGTATAATGGCATAAACAGTAAGAATCTAATTGGTAAGCCACATATGTGAGACTGATTGGATGATTATTTTTCAGGTCTTCTTTTTTCTTTTCATGTGGATCAAAATAATTGTTGCATTGCTCCAAAATGTTAATATCTCTTTTGTTTATATGTATGATGTAATGTTTTGCTAGAATTGTATATATCTCATCCCCAGCAATTTTTAGTATATCAATCGTGATCACGACTTCCTTTTGTGCATGTATAACTTCTGAGGGTATTACATGTCTTCATCAGAAGAAATACTTTTATAATCACGTCCATCTCAATAAAGTTCTTGGTAAAATCCTCTCTGTCACCAACTTCAGATCTGAGGGCTCTTATTTGCGTTTTCCCAATCATACGTCTCTGTTTCACCTGTTTGTAGCTCCTGTGTATATATAGCTCGGCATGTGGCTTCATAGTCATATTTTCTAACATCTTATTTATTCTCTTTTTAATAGTCATTAAATTTTCCACATTCTCAATATTCGGCCTCCTTGTCTTCATTTTACTTTTTAGTTCTCTGTGCTACGTTTGCAGACTCCTTTCTTCTGACATCACTCATACCTATGACATCACAATAAATCTTGTCCAATTAATTTTCCAGCTTTATTAGTTTCACTTCACTGGATAATGTACGGCAGTTGTGGGTGCACACTTTTAATACAGATTGGCAATTGTTTAAACTCCGCGCATTCCTAACACCCTCTGCCTTCTTACATGGATCCCAATAGCTGCCGTTACTGTAGGTAATCAGGCCTACAACTACCATACATAACAGTACATCAACATTAATAGCCTCTTATTTCAAATGTTTTCATTCTTATCAATAAGAAACTTACAATAAAGGTCCATGTACATACCACAAAGGTACATCCATTATGATAGTATCTATGCTATTTTTCCATATTAACAAACTATCTTTTCTTACTCAAGTAAGTACTAAATCAATTCTACGCATGTGCACACCTTCTCATATCAATGCTATT
Organism: Sperchopsis tessellata; assembly: GCA_033557685.1. Lineage (NCBI taxonomy): Eukaryota > Metazoa > Arthropoda > Insecta > Coleoptera > Hydrophilidae > Sperchopsis > Sperchopsis tessellata. The sequence continues at coordinate 23,485 of JAWQRN010000641.1, read as the reverse complement.
TAGCTTAGCAAATACAACATCATGAGAAAAATATATCTGACGCAATCTCTAATTTCTTCAAAATTCACTCCACTAAATTACAAACCAAAATTACAGTTACATAAGCCCAGATTCACTGCCCAACAAAGAGATGAAGTTTTCTTGAAATCTTGGTAGTGTCGGGCGCTAGCTAATGTAGGCAGAGAAAATTGTGCTCGCGTCAACGCTATAAGGCGGAGTAGTTATATTAATAAAAAGGAAATTTGTTGCCTTGTGGATATTCATAATTAAATAAAAAGCAGGATTATGTCCTTCTACATGCGACCATTCATCATCAAGCTCAACGTGCGTTCCGTTCACTGTTTTGATTGTATTGACATAGACATTTAATGCATACAGTGTTTATATAATACCTACATGCCGGGTACAGGAGGCGTCTTGAATGTAATTATTTTATTTCAACACTCTTTGGAAATGAAAACGTGCTTATTATACAGTTCATTCCAGTATAGTTATAGAAACGCTCCCAACACATGGCCGAAACAATTTAACCTTACTTTTTGTGTATTCATATTCATTCCACTACATTTAATAAATAATGGATCTTTTTGTAATTAATAGGTAGGTGAATATTATTAGATTTAAATTTAATAAATGAAATTCTAATACTTGATATATTTCAGATATGATGAGAACAGTGCACTTCAAAACCCGAAGGAGGATGAACAAGAAAAATTAAACAAAGTCTTAAAAAAAATTGAAAGAAATAAAAGGCAACGTGCTAAACAAAGGGAAAAGAAAAGGGAAGGATTAAATCGTTCTCAACCTGAGCCACAGATTAAAAATGATAGTTCTCAAGAACATGCTGAGATTAATTTTGAAGAAATTGCAGATTGTGGAAATACTGTCGAGGTATCAATTTTCTATTTAAATCTATGTTCGTTATAGAATTTATTCGTATTTCTTTTTTCGATATTTTTAATGAATGAATAAAAGTATTGTCAATCTGTAGACTGCCACCTCAGTTGTGATTTAAAAAAAAAAATAATTATTGTCTTCCTCTGTTAAGTAGAGCTGTAATCTGTATTTAAAATTTATGTGATCCGAAGAGTGATTTGTATTCTTATCTACACAATAATGTAAGGTTTCAATAGGTCTTTCAGATCATTGTTTTAAATTAATTCTATTTTAACAAATATTTATTTAAAAAATAATTCCAATGAATATAATGTTTCAGTTATATCTCTTATATTATGTTTTCAGATAGATAAAGTCAAAGAACATGTTAAAACTAATGAAATTCCACAGCAACCAGATATAGAAGGATTTACGATATTAGGAGACAAACATTTTACAAAGAAGTCGAGGGTAAGTGTATAAATCATGATTTAAAATAAAGATTGTAGTAATAAATAATTCCACTTTTATTTAAAAAGAATGTATTAAATAATTGTTGTTGGTGCTGAGTTTATTGGTTATTTATTTTCTTTACCTGTTATGTAAAATATATTTTGAATTTAAATCTGTTCTAGGTTAAAAGAGTATTACCTAAATGGCTAGCAAATCCTACGGTCATCTCTGTAAATCTTCAACAGCTCCATACAAAAGTATCTACCATCAAAGACTTGGACAAAGACCTTCGCAAAAAATTAAAAGCAAGTGGAATCAAATACTTTTTTCCTGTTCAAGCTGAAGTAATTCCTTGGCTACTGAAAGCAAATAGTCATGCAGATGTTGTGATTCCAAGTGATATCTGTGTTTCAGCACCAACTGGAAGCGGAAAAACTTTAGCTTTTACTTTACCAGTTGTTCAAGCTCTAAAGAATTATACTGTGAAGAAAATCAGAGCCCTTATCATCTTGCCAACCCAAGATTTGGCGATTCAAGTCTTCAAAACTTTCAAATTCTACACTAAAGATACAAGCCTTGATGTATCAATGATCACCGGAAAAAGTTCGTTCGCAATGGAGCAAAAGCAACTTGTTTATGAAAGTAAGTTAAAAAAAAAATTTCTTAAAAAAAAATATTTGTGATATATTGCAGTTTGGGTCTGCTTGTTATTCCTACACCGGACGATTCTAAGGCACGCTCACTCAGATTGTATATACATTGTAAATTAACATTAATGTCACAATTGCTGTGCATATAACTTAGGTTAAAAAAGTTAAGGAATGATTGGAAACGTTATGTTAAAAAAGTTAAGCAAGTGTTGAAAACCACTCCAAGATAAATATATGCTTTCCAAGTTCCTTAATACCACAAATGCTATGCTAAAAACTTAGATTAAAAAAGTTCGGGAGTGTTAGAAACAAATTACGATAGACCAAAAATGTTAAGCAAGTCTAGGTGCCCCTCCAAGATAACACCTGAGTAATTATTGTCTAGCAAAAATATCACATATGTACATTATGTTCATTGAAGTTCTATTACATTTTGGTAGATACTATTTTTTACAACGTAGTATTTGAATTTACTTCGCAATTACTTGAACGCTATTGGTCGAATGGGTGTGGCCTCATTTTAATTTCCCGCGTAGAAGGGGAAAATGGGCTTTCCCAATAAACGGAACCAAACAGGGTAATCTTACCAAAATAATACATTATATTGGACACAGAGTTATGATATACATTGATGAACTTCTTCATCTACTAAGTTATATACTGCTCAAATTTTATGTGTAAGGCATTTAATAACTAACTTTCTATAATGGTATTCTAAATGGAAGAAGTTTATTAGGTTTAGAAAAATTTGCATTAAACCACTTTAATTTAATTAAATCTCTTGCCTGCGAAAAGCTTTATGTTAAATGTGGACATTCCCTCACAAGTTTGTATTTTTCTAGGTAGATTTTTTCTTTTTCATTTATTTGTGTATATGTTATTGGTTCATCATTATATATTTAAAAATTACGTTTAAAAAAAATCCTTTAAAATGTGTATGTAACATGTATATTTTTAATAATTTTTCAAAATATAAATTATGATTGCTACAGCTGGCTCACTCTGTGTGTTGCAAATAAAACTATTCTATTGTTTTGACATGGAATATTATCCTTGTTTAACAATATTATTAATTCCAATTAACCTGAAATTACATACACCTTAGAAAATTAAAAGTAAACTTTTACATACAGCCCAAGAAGCATCAAATAATATTACATATGTGAAAAATTCATGTTTATTAAATTTACAATTAACAGAATGATCACTCAATTGCAACATTGTACGTTATATTTCATAATATGCTTACGCAAGCTTGTAAAAGATGTTTGGGCAAGACGCCATTCACAGTTAATCATTGGACTGCGAAGCAATTTTAGGGAGACCATCCCAACATCTAAAGATATATACTAAACTTATATTGTTATATAAAATAAATGTTAATCGAATTCTTTCCTATAACATAATCAAAATAATAGATTTTTACTTCAGCACAGAGACAATTTCTTTTATCACCACTACATTATTCTTCAGTAAGCTCTGTACTGTAAAATTTGAATTTTGTATCACATAGTGGGCATTCCAAATAATACATTCATTCAAAATTACAAACTAACCTAATGTCCCTTCTCCAATGCCCTCACCCCACATTTCTCCTCTATAATATGTTTCTCATCCATTCGAGCCCCTCACCATTTTCTCCCATCACCATTCTCCTTTGATCCTGTATATCCCTAGTATTCGCACACTCTGTCAATCAATCAATCCTATTGTCTCAAGCCCATATTCTCACAACCTACACACCTTTTCTTCCCATATTAGCCATCGCAAGCTCGATCTCTCCTCATTACCATACCTGAAACGAGCCACAGTGCTGATCCATATTTGCATTTTTCAAAAAATTTGGGATTTCTAAGTACTTGGCAATTTTCCTGTATACATTGTTACCCTGTATCTTATCATATATCAACTGATGTTGAATTTGTTGCTTTCTGTTAGTTAATTCCTCGAACATATTCCGTCAATTTCGTCTCAATATTTCTATTCCTCCTCCGCATATCCTCCCTCTCTACAAAATTATTTCCTTTCCAAGTTCCACTTAGTAAACCTATTGTAATGGTCCTCTCTTTGTATTTCCATCCATGCACACTTTACATATCTGTTTTCATATGCATTTCTTCTCCTCATATTTCATTGCGCTCTTCCCTGCAGTGATATATATTTCGTGTCGGTTCGTCTCAGCCAGAATCAAGTAGCTTAGTGTTCCAGTATCCACTTGATGTAATGCATCTGCACCTACTCCAGTTGTTCCTTCAGCCTGAAGCCCCAGACCTCAGCCGCATACAAGACAATAGCTGCACATACAGAATCGAACAGCATTAACCTAGTTTTCCAGTCATTCTTGAACTTCCTCTTGCCAATTGCCCATATTTGACACATAGCAACTTTGGCCTTCTTTGTCACATACTTCGAATGTGTTTTTATGCCAATTGTCTCCTCAAAATAGAATCTCAAGTATTTATACTGTTTGACTGTTTCAATTGTGCCGTTCTTCCACTATCCAATATCATAATTTTTCATTTATTCCTATGTAAATCCAAATCCTTTCCACCCAAATACTTCTCGAATGTTTTTAGCAACTCCTTCATTTCATTGTGCTTGTTGGCCAGCAAGACAATGTCATCTGCGATTGCAAGAGCTCTTATCTTTTGATGGTATAACACTATTCCTCTAACTTACACGTTTTCCAGTTCTCTCTCCAAATCCGCCAAATACATTATAAACTTGAAGAATTAAAATGTTGGTAATTATTAAGTCAAAGGAGCAAAATGTTGGGTATGTTAGTGTTTACTTCGATGGACCAATATGAAGAGTAAATATATTGGCATGGATTCTGTCTTGTATAAATAGGACTAAATTTCTTGTATGTAAATTTTTCTCTTACCTTAATTCCAATATCTGCATGTGTATGTATGGGCTTCTCTCGCTCATGCATTGTAATTGGAAAGTATTGTGAATGGTATAGGATAGATTTGAATGTTTTACACCATCTTTTATTTTACACAAATAAATTGTATACAAAAGTACTGAATTTGAATTGTTTGACAGTGTGACCAAAATTACATCGACATTGAGAGCTAGTATGTATGAACTGTTGTGTTTGGGAATTCAGGATGTTCTGTTGAAAGTTTAATGAATTTGAATTGTTTAAGAGTATGACCAAAAATACGTGAACACTGAGCTAGTTTATTAGAACTGTTCTGTTTGGGAATTCAAGATGTACTATTTGTAGAAGACCGGTTCCCAATTACTTCGAACCTCTTTAGGCAGAAAACCTCCCTCTTCTCATCTTGGAAATACCCACACTGAAGAAAAAAAAAGTTTGTCCTTTTCAGTCGTAGTTACACTAACATATATCGGTCTCATTGTTCCTATCACGTTTTGGAAACACCTATATCGCAGGTATATAAAAGGTTTGATGTCACATGCAATTAAATAAAGCTGCTAACACTTAGACAACACAATATGCAGGTATAGGAGAGATGTTACCGAAACATGGAGGAAACAAGACTTGAAAGACATATACATAGCTTCCACCTAAAATAAAACGAATTTCTGCATAAAACCTGTCATATGTCTCTAGCTCGGGCATTATATTACGGAAGTATTGTGAATGTGGAAAGGATGGATTTGAATGTTTCCGACACTTATTTTACACTTATAATTGTTTGTAAGGTACATACATGAATACAATTAATTTCGTGTCCCCGAACTACAAAAACTTATATAAAGTTTATTGAATTTAAATTGTTTAACAGTGTGACCAAAATTCCAGTCACTGTGAGCTAGTTTGTATGAACTGTTTTGTTTGAGAATTAAAGATGTTCTATTGAAAGTTTAATGAATTTGAATTGTTCAACAGTATGACCAAAAACACATGACACTGTGAGCTAGTATATGAGAACTGTTCTGTTTGAGAATTCAATATGTATTATTTGTAGAAGGCCGATTCACATTTACCCAAAACCTCTTGAGGTAAAAAACTTCTCCCTGTTACAGCGTGTCTTGGAAATTCCCACACTGAACAAAAAAAAAGTATGTCCTTTTTAGTCAGAGTTACCCCAAACAAATATTGGCCCCATTGTTCCTCTCATATTGTGAAAAAACCTTTATCGCAGGTATATAAAGGGTTTGACGTCACAATTAATTTAATAAAGTTTCAAACATTTAGGTAGCACAATATGTAGGAACAAAAGGGTAGTTGCCGAAACATGGCGTAAACAAAACTTGAAAGACAAATACATAGATTGCACCTAAAATTAAATGAATTTCTGCATGAAAACTGTCATACCATGCAAGTACTTGGTGGTTAAGCTATATGTAGTGTAAATGTGCATGGCTTTACTGCAGGTAAAAGGATTTTTGAAATTAAAAGTTGTAGTGTGTGTTGAACTTTGTAATGACAACTACTTACTATTTTGGTTTATAATCTATAATGAGCTACCTCACCTAATTTAAGTTACAGTTAGGGTGCCTTGTTAATTTAGACAACTATACTCTAGATAGTCTTGTGGATTCTGAGCTAGCACTAACGGTAGATCAGATTGCAGAAAGGCTTCGTTCATCTCATGGAATAGTATTTCGTCACCGAAAAGAGATAGGAAAGTATTAAAGCTTGGAAAGTGGCTGCCACACGAACTATCAGAAGCCAATTGCCAACAACAAATAAACTTCTGCACTTCTTAACCCACTTAACCAAACACGAGCCGTTTTCAAATCACATTGTGACAAGTGATGAAAAATAGATACTGTATCATAATATCACAAGAAAAAGACAGTGGACAGATAAGGATAAGTAGCCCTTATCAACAACAAAGAGTAGATTGCACCCATAAAAAGATTTTTTTGACAGTTTGGTGGGATATATAAGGTGTCATTCACTTTGACTTGTTAGAATCTAATCAAACGATTAATGCAGGTGTCTGTTGTCAACAGCTTTCACGTTTAAACTCAACATTACTTAAGATATGCCCATGAATGACGAATATCAAAAAGGTTTTATTCCAACATGATAACTTCACTAGGCATGGAAAACATAACAAAGAATTTAATTAGAACCTCCTGCCTCATCTCATTTACTTCCCCAAATACTGCCCTGTATGATGTTCTTTTATTTCTAGTATTTTGTTTGGGAAAAAAATTAAACACTAAAGAAGTCGAGAAAGTTTCCAGTTTTTTTGCATGAAAGTCAGTGTCCTTTTACATGGATGGAATTTAAAACGTGTCAATAGGATGGCAGCAAGTTATAAATAATAATAGCAAATATATCATTGATTATAATAGTAAAATGTGTTTTATTTGCATTGTTTAAAAATGTCTCAAATGTACGCACGAATTTATGATTTAACCTAATCCTTCTTAATTAAAAAAGTTTGCTTCTCGTTTAATAAATTTTTAGCTCTACTTAATTGTGAAAATTAGAATAGGCACTTAGCCTGCAAAAGTCTGCCTAGGCCTATATATATAAGAGATTAGAAAACTATCATATGACAGGAAGAGCTAATTACTAACGGAGCAGTGCTGATGAAGTCATAATGACACTTTTAGAAATATCTTTGAATTCTGTATGTAAAAATATACTTAGTTGCTTTCTATTGAAATTGAATGTAATCAAGTTTCTAATATAAATATTTTCATTTTATTTTATTTATTTTTTCTTTTTTGATTTATAAATTCTCATAATAATTTTTTTCAGATGCTGCTTTTGGTTATTTAAGTAAAGTCGACATTTTAGTCTGTACAGCAGGTCGACTTGTAGACCACATTAAAAATACCAAAGGTTTTTGTTTGAAGAATCTAGAATTTTTAGTAATTGATGAAGCTGACAGAGTATTGGAAAGTGTTCAAGATGATTGGCTATATCATTTAGAAAAACATATTAGTGTAGATGGTAAGTGGCTATGTTTTATTTTGCACAATTATTCATATTGTCACATACGAGTCCCAGATTTGTAAATTGATAACTGTGATTCCCAAAGTGGTATCCATAGTGAGAAAAATTAGACTGACTTATGTCACATTAGTTTCATGTGCAAAATTGGTTAAAAATATTTAAATTTATTTTGAAAAGATTTGAATCAGGAGTCCATAAATTTCAAAATGAAATTTTGGAAGTGCATTATAAAAAAATACTAAACAAAACTGCTATTTCTAAATAATAGTATGTACCTAGATAATTTCTTCAAAAATGGCTATGACTCAATTCTCAATCAAAAATTTCTAACTATTGCAAACAAAATTTGAAAATGATTGAACTGTTACAAACTTTCAATTATTTAGGCACAATTCTGAGCAGGATTGCCTCTTTTTAGACTCTTTCCTTTCACGAACAATAATAACAATCTATAAATATTAAAACCCAAAGGCAAAAATCTGTCTTAATCTTCAATGTTCGATCAAAATGGACATGACTTAGTCAGTCAGCTACAGATTTTACTTAATTTAAATTATTAATAAATACAGATATTTTATCTCTCAAAATATGACTAGCAATAACTGTATATATTTACATTAATGTAAATACTCGTATGCTAGTTTTGGCTAAGAACCTTGACTTTAAACAAATAATAATAATTATACTTTCTTATTTTTAGAGCCTACTGCACAAGCACAAAAAGTTTTAAATTTGTTTACATTGCAAAAACACAGACCACCTCAAAAGTTACTGTTTTCTGCAACTTTATCGCAGGATCCGGAAAAACTGCAAAAACTCTCATTGTTTCAACCAAAATTATTTACATCTGTCGTAGTATCAGAAGCTAACAACACAGAGGCGAATCAATTAAGTGAAGAAAAGCTCGAAACCTTTATTGGAAAATACACAACTCCTCAGGAACTTACAGAAAAGTATATAGTTTGCTCAATGGACCTAAAACCTTTAGTTTTGTATGAATTTATTAAAATGGAAAAACTAACAAAAACTATGGTTTTTGCTCATTCTGTTGACACAGCCCATCGGTTGGCTATTCTTTTGAAAGGATTGTTTAAAGATCAAATGAAGATTGAAGAAGTTTCATCTAATTTGGAGGGAAAATGCAGAAATAATTTAATTGAGAAGTTCTCGAAAGGAGAAATTGACATGTAAGTATTAATATTGTGAATATCTTCAGGTTTTCCAGGACTTGCATCAGTTGATGAAATATTGTCTGGGCCAGTAAATTTGTAAACTTCTATAGTTACAAACATTGAAATTGGTTAACGTGTATATTATCTACATATTTTAATTTATTTTGTTGCTACAGTGAACCCTAGATTTTCCGGACTTTGGATTTAAAAATGTCCAGTCCTTATGTCATATATAAAAATTAACACCCTATTAATTTTAAAATGCTTTTAACCAAGATTTGCTTTTTTATTAATTAATTAACTGTTATTTTTAACAAATTTTAGCGAATAGGCCATATGTTAGGAAAAACATGGTGATAATTTCACAGACAAGACACTATTTATAACACGGTATCATGAACAAAAGGGCATATGATTCAGAGCACCGATGGAATAATATGTGTACATTTCTATGATTTCCTATTATTTTTCTAACCTATTGTATAATAAAAATTACGCGAATTTCGCCTCTCAAATGTTTTATATGCTTAGAAAATACTTATTTGTGCAACTAAATTTAACTGAATCAAAATTACTAAAATCAAAATTAAATTAAAAACTAAAATAAATATTGTATGTGCTAAACGAAGAATTTGCTCCCTATAAATAGGCCATAAATTTATTTAACATTCGGAACACGTTGAGTTCAACTCGAAGAGGGATAATTTATTACATTTGCGTTAGATATTAGAGTAGGCATATGCCAACAGGCCTGTGTTTAAATTAAAATAATATGAATTCATATATTTATGTCATATATCTCATTTTAAAGCGAACATTTAATTATATTTTTATATAAATTATTATTTATTATAACCAAAAAAAAAACAAAAAATTAGTGCATGGAAAATTAGTTGTAGAAAAAAGTTGAGGGTTTCTATTATTAATTATAAATAAATGTTTAATCCCCGATTGTTTACTGAGCATAAAATTATTTACCCGCGGCTATTTTTCAGTCCACATTCGTCATAGTAAGCGAGCACCTACCGTTTGCTTTAATATATTTAATGTACTCTTAATTTCATACGGGCACAATTTTCGAACATTCAGATTTTACAGACAATCGCATTTAACAGACACTGCTTACCCCAAGTGATCCGGAAAATCGAATGTTCACTATTTTTATTTTAATTTTTTTTTTCAGATTAGTGTGTACAGATGCATTGGCTCGCGGCATTGATTTGGCAGGAGTGACATGTGTCATATCATATTCAGCTCCAAAATATATAAAAACTTATATTCATAGAGCAGGAAGAACAGCACGGGCTGGTGTTCAAGGCCTAGCAGTAACACTATTACACAAGACTCAGTTGAGTAAATTCCAAAATTTATTGCAACATGCAGGAAAAACCAGCTTAGATGAGGTAAGAGTCTACTTTTGAGTCAGAATTGTATGACAGTATTTAATCTTGAATTATATGTAATCTAACGAGTTTTATGTCTACCTTTTGTCAAAATTTAAAGGTTCTGTTTTGTTAATAAAATATTAGCACGTAATGTCACAAATTAATAGAATTATTCAAAAATTTAGATTTGTGCTTTCTAACACTTACTTATTTAATTATCTCTATTTTCTGTACAATATCAATAAATTAAATCAATAACTCATTTAACTAAATTTGTTCTTTTTATTTATTATTTATTTTTTCAGATAAAAATATCAGAAGATGAACTTGAATCTTTAGGGCAACAGTACCAGACAGCTCTGATTGATTTAAAGAAGACTGTGTTGAAAGAAGAAGAGGATGAACTAAAGAAATCTAAATCAGCCAAGAGAAGAGTAAAATCAAAAGGCAAAAAAAGGAAACGTATAGACTCTGTTGGTAGCACGTGATATTCACAAAGAGAATATCACTAATACGACACGTGATTATGGTGTATACAATTCAAAAACTGTCTTGTGGAAATAATAATTATTTAACATTAAAAAAAATATTGAGACTTGTCGAAGTCTACCTCTTAAAAGATCTCAGATATAGAAAATCTGTGACATTTATTACAAAATGTTCCTGCTGCAAATATTTCTTTAAAGATTAAAGGAATACACTCAATTTACTGTCTGATCTAAAATATATACAATGATGTACCTATTTTAATTAAATTACATGTGTACTGTTTTAACGTATTTAAGAAATGCAAATTTTTGTTAAATTTTTTTTATTTGAAATTATAACTTTTTAACCCAGTATTTCTATTGAAGAATCTAAAGTAACTTCTCACCATAAGTTTCAAATTAAAGAGTCTTTTCTTTTTTATGTTCATAGATCATCATAGATGAAAATATAGCATTTTCATAGTTCTATATTTTAAAAACAAGTAAACATTTTATACGAAGAAATTTAAATTTTAAATATCTAGGATCAGTGATAGAAGGTGTGGGGACAATGGAGAGTGACGTGAACAGTAGACTGAAAAGTGCAGTAGGTCTATTTGGATGCCTTAATGGTAAGTTTTTGAGCAGGGGTGAGATAAGTCGGAAAACATAGTTTTCTGCATACAATGCAATTTATGAGTCAAAGTTGATGTATGGTAGTGAGTCATGGGTGCAACAGAGAGACAAACGAGTAGGATACAGGCTGCAGACATGTAGTCCTGAGACGGATAGAAGAGGTGTCTTAACGTGATAGACTAAAAAATGATGACATTCGACAGAGAGTTATGTGAGAGGAGTGCAGGAGATGATACAGGAAGGACAACTTCGGTGGTTTGGACACCTCAGTAGTATGGCCACGAACAGAGTACCAAGAAGAACATGGGAGGTTAGAATACAGGGTGAAAGACCAAGAGAAAAGCCAGAAAAAACATGGAGTGTAGTAGTGACTCGGCCAATAGTGAATAAGGGCAGTACAGGCAGGAATGGCGGATATTTTGTAAATGAAATGGAGATTATAAGGGGTAGAAGAGGAATTGATTATAATGATATTTGAGTAAAAATACATTTACACTTCAATAGAAAATAAAAAAGATCTAAAGGGGTTTAAAGTAGTGATGGGCACTATCGTATTAAATGAACTATCGATAGTATATTGTTAATTATCAAATAAATCATTGTATTGATAAAATTCATTCGAATGAAATTTTATTATCTAATATCTGTTTATAGACATACATAATTGCTGCCATTATGCTTTAAAAATTATTATTAACCTTCATAAAATCCTCAAAATTACTGATGTTAACATTCTTCGGGTCAAATTTGACCCAAGTAGTAAATTTCATATATGGACAATAATTTATTTTACTTAAGTGTATTATAAGAGCTTATATGTTATTTTTGCTTTACTCAGTATAAATTCTATTTTTTATAGGCATTTATTTCAAATTTATATCGATTTTACAAAATTAATACAAGGAACATATGTACATATGACAGATTAGAATTAAATTTTAATTTAATTGTTACATAGAATAATCGTTTGAGTGCTGTTTACATACAAATTTTTTACAAGTTATACAGACTAATGGTGATTTTCTGTTTTGAGACATAATTGATATCGATTTTTTTTCTTCGGATTTGGTTGAAGTGGATGGCTGACGGTGTGCTTAGTAACATTTTTCATTTTTTTAATAGGGCGTAGTAAGCTGCAAACCTAAATTCTCCAATAAGTGTCGACGTTTAGCAAAGCAGCTTTCGTTCCAGCCATGATTAACCAATGTAAATAATATATAAAAGCATTATGATATATCTAACATATTACTAAATAGCATGTGAGGCCATCTATTTGTCTTTCTGTTGCAAGTATAACATGACACAACTTTATCCAATCATCTACACTACCTTTTCATTTGTTGTAATCTTATATTATTTGTGGCTTTTTGTCTTCGTGATAACTAACTTCTGAGTGCTGAGAAGATTCACAGACTTATTTTTTTTAGCGATATGAGACAGGAGGGTAGTGTCCTCAGTAAACCAAAAAAATGAAGAATATATAGGTCTGCCTCTGATGGTAATTCGGACGTATTTTTATATATAGTTCCGATTAAAATGATTTGTTTTTCTAGTAGTTTTTGTCCAAGTTGATATGATGTGAAGTAATTATCTGTTGTCACGTTATGACCTTTTAGACCTGCTGTCAAATCAAGGACTATATGCATACCTTGGTTTCTTTCAGGCATGGTTCCTATTTCTTTGCCTGTATATGGTTGGATATTCCAGGCATAACTAGTAACAGAATCACAAAGAACCCAAAATATTTTGCCATATATAGCTGGTTTTGACAGTATGTATTGCCGGAATGGACATCCTCTGAATGCTACCAGCCGTTCGACTATTACATCTTGAGGATTATAAAGTTTGGGCAATATGTCAACCCATTGGCTCCACAATTCACGAATCGGTGCAAACTTGTCTAGCATTAGTCGTTCGCTTCAAGTGTCCCTATTGTCAAATCTTATTACTCTCAAAAGATTTTCTAATTTTTTCAATGGCATGATTGCTACAAATATGGGTCTTCCTCTCTCAGAATCCCATAAACTTTCGGTACCTTCATTATTTGACTGATACACTCCAGCTAACAAAAGTAATCCAATAAATGCGAACATTTCGGTGTCATCAATATCAGTCCAAAACAAAAGTAATCCAATAAATGCGAACATTTCGGTGTCATCAATATCAGTCCAATCATTGCCAGACACATTTACCTTCATTATTGGTATATTTCAAAATAGTTTTCATTACAGGAGGTGGGAAAAATAATTGAAAACTAGAGATCTCTTCCTTTGTAATTCTTGAACAAGAAAATTCTGTCAAACCTGGCATAATGCTGATAATATTTTCCATGTCTATTCATACAGGGTTCCTTGGAGTATCTTATTTGACCATTTTTTTTATGTCATTGTCTGAGTAGGTGCAACTTCACTTTCACTAGAAGTATCAGATGGTTAAGCATATTCTAGATGATCTTCGTTTTCTGAACATGGTTCTTCCTCGTCTGATACTTCATTCACCATGATCTGTTTCACTATCCTTCATTTTCCCACAAGAAATATCTGCCATAACTTTCAAACTTGGACGTATTTTATTCGTTCCGTGTTTATTCTACGACTGTAGCAATAAACAACAACAGTTAACAAAAAAGAAGTACATATGTAATTCGATAACACTTTCTTTTTACATGCAAACCAACAGCCCCATGTAACGTTAGTTATGGCATGCAGCATTAGAAAACCTTGCGTTTTTTACTCCAGGGCAAATTTGACCCTTATGTGGAAAAAAATTTATAACTGGAATTATTTTAAATATATTTTTTCAAAAACAAAAGATCTGTTTAGATTTAAAATTAAATAAAAGTCATAAAATATCAAAAATAGAAACCACTTATAAATTTTTAAAACATTTTTTCTCCTAAAATGGGTCAAATTTGACCCGAAGACCTTATGAAGCTTAAAAAAGTATTTACAAAATGTCTGTGTTTACAATGAATGTTTACGAACTTTTCTTAGAACAGTCATTTATCAATTCCGTAAAATGTAATGCTCACAAGGATGAGCAGATTGGGTCTCTGTTGTCACAAGGAACTTCTAATCTCATTTTATATTCTCTTACGTTTAGAAAACAGACGCTCTATGCGCAGCGCTATATGAACATTCGGAAAATTTTGTATATACTTAAATTGGTTTAAATTAAATATTCTCCTTTCAATATCTGTATTTTGTGGGAAACTGGGTCTTTCTTCAGCCCCCTCCTTAATCTGCCACAGTTAAGTATGTCTACCACCTGATATCTTATCTTCACAGCATTATTTGTTTACATCGGTTTTAATCAGAATTAACCAGCTATAAAAAACTTTCGTGTAAATTTAAGCTTGACGTTGATTTACATTTTATCTAGTAAATTTGACAACACTATTATAAAATACCTTTTCTTTTACAGTTAGTACTGAAATAAAAAAAAAATCATGTGAAGTAAGAAAAATCTAAATAAAGTAAAAATAATTTATTTTAAATCAAATTTAATATACATAATTTGCTCCTAAGTCAACTAACATAGACATAACAGCACTGGTTGTTACTACGTTTTTCCTAGGGTTATCAATGGGAGGGATAAGAAAGTTTGTACAGAACTTCTCCCGACATAACTAAGCCAACAGCGGTAAGTGCATAGGTAATGCCACAGAGAACCTTGTCACCCATTCCACCCTTGATGTAAATTGGATTATGGTCATCAATCTGAAAAACAGAACAATACTTGCGTAAGTTTGACATTGTGAAATAGTTATTCAACTTTAACAGCCTTCTTTTATGCAATACAAAATAAACCATAGGTTATGTCCAATGCAAAATAAACCATAGGTTGCGTCCATCACATACATTTCTCAATACTTAATTTAAATTATGACCTCACTGACAATGCTCATTATTAAAACCAGAGTTTACTAATTAAAATTACATGCAATAATTGACTCCATGATCATTGTTATATTAATACTTCTTGTACAACTAAAAGACAATAAAGCTAGGTGTCACACTTTGCTAATGATTTATTTTTCAACTGTGAGTGTAGGCATATCTTAATATAAAAGTCTCCATCTTATTTTCTATTTAAAAAGTTATTTTTCTAACATCAGCTGTAAACCCATTCACATCACACACGTATCTCACTTTGACACATATAGAAATTACATTTTAATGTAAATAGCATCCATCGATATTGGGGAATTATGAATACTAACGTTTTTATTTGAAAACACTTTCCATTTTAGACAATTAAAACTAAATTGATACTTCCGAAAATACCACTTGTAGTCGAGCTACATTTCCCAAGATCAACTAATGCTTTAAATTTACAACTAAAATCTTATTTTCCAAAAATCACATCTCAAACAAGAGCCCTCACACAAAAACAAAGTTCCATGGTTTACGGAAGAGGTAAAAGAAATCACAGACAAGAAAAAAGCTTTTCTACGAGACAAATCGTCAAAAACTGAGGAAGATAAAACTGTACATACAAGAGCGTAACATAGCTAATCAAAAAATAAAACAAATTACAGAAACTTATTGAGAGCGATTTATAAAAGAAATGGAACAAGATATGTATGGATCGCAAAAGAAAATTTGGCGAATGCTGAGAAACAGAAGATTTGACGTGAAAGAAACCTTCAAAGTAAACACAATTAATAATAAATGATGGCAAGAACAGTTTGAGAACTTATATAAAGAAGAAGAATACGCACCAACAGAATGGGCTTGGACTGACAGTGATAACGACCAAGTGGACATTCCAATAAATGACATACAGAAAGCAATTAAAACACTAAAGAACAGAAAATCCTCTGGAAATGATGGAATAAGAAACGAGTTACTAAAATACTGTGGAGAGCACTTACAAGTCGAGCTAAACAAATTGTTCAATACAATACCTAAAGAAGGAAAAGTACCGCTAGAATGGAAAACTAGCGTAACCATTCCAATATTAAAAAAGGAAGAGAAATATAATCTCGAAAATTATAGAGGAATCACACTGCTAAATACAACACAGAAATTATATACAAAAGCAATGCTGGAGAAACTACAACCATATATAAACATAATGAAGAACAAGAATTCCGCCAAATAAAATCAACTACATATGCTATATTTGTTATTCGTCAGTTAATGGAAAAAGTGATTGAATTTAACTTAACAGCCTTTATGTGTTTTGTTGACCCAAAAGAAGGCATTTAATCGGGTTAAACTGAAGGACGTAGTAACAATAATGCAAGAAAGCAACACACCATTAGAGCTGATAAGAGTTATAGAAGACATAAACAGGAGCACAAAAACAAGAGTTCAAACAAGAAAGGGATCGAATATCGAAATTAAATGCACAAATGGAATTCGACATGGGGACTCACTAAACCCAGTTCTTTTCAATACAGTAATAGACAAGATAATTGATGATGTGAAGAACATGGATGGGTGCAGAGTAGGCAACAAAAACAACTATTTTATGCTATGCGGAAGACGCAGTTCTAATCGCGGATTCAGAAGACAATCTACAGAGACTTTTGTACAGGTTTGCAAATACAGCTAAAGAATATAATATGGAATTTTCTACCGAAAAGTCAAAAAAGTTGATGGGGTCTAAACAACCTAGAAGGTGCAAATTGGTGATAAAAAATCCAATAATCGAGCAAGTAATGACTTTTTAAGTATTTGGGGGTCAAGATATCAAGTGACCGAAATAATTATAATGAAGTCAGACAACAAGTTATGAAAGCGGCTCACGTATCTGGATACTTAAGAGATGTCACCTGAAAGAATAAATATCTTTGAACGGAAAGTAAAATAAAGATACACAAAACCATTGTGAGACCGGTGATGACCTACACAGTGGAAACACATGCCAACACCAGCAAGATAAAGCAATTACTGCAAACCACAGAAATGAACACGTTGAGAGTGATACTGGGAAAACAAGAAGAGACAGAATAAGAAACGAAAATGTAAGGAATGAGTGCAGAGTGATAGATGTTATGAAGTTCATTAGAGGGCGCCGAAGAGAATGGAATGACCATGTCCAAAGAGCAGACAGCAATAGATTGATTAGAACAGCAAGAGATCTGAGACCCAGAGGTATAAGAGATCCAGGACAACCACAAAAAAAAGTGGCTAGAAAGCTGGGTTTCCACATCAACACAAACGGAGACACCGTAGTGAAGCGTATGCGTGAAGAAGTACAGGTGAAAACATGAAAGAAGATATTTCTATGTTATGGTATACACAAAATTCATATAGTTACATACAGACCGATGTCATGTCAAAAAAGATCAAATATGCTTCAGAGGAGGTTGATTTTTTGCAATTGCAATACTTTCTCCATAATATCATAAAAGGAGGAGCTATAAAAATGCCAAAAAAATTTAGAGATTCTTTTAAAAATATTCTCTCTTGGTCTATCAAATAATTATCTGTTACAACAGTTGACAGAATGCTTATGAAAGACAAGTAATCTTTTTTTCAGAATTTCCTAAAAGTATATATAGAATATATAAAATACAAGTAAGCAAGGTGTGATTAAGGAATAATAATTTAAATATAAGTATGGACATTTCATACCAGTTTGGCATAGGTACAGTATAATACTTTTATTACGATAGTAAACATGCACAAATAAAACAATGAATGCAGCTATACATATTTAACTGTTAAAATATACATTGTAGTTATATAAACTGTAGAATCACTATTATCATTATAGAAACCATATAATCAGTATAATCTTTACAACCATATTATAAGCTAATAATCTATTTTTAATAAAATTTCCTCAATTGTATCTAAAAAGAAAATAAAATTGACTTTTTGGTCTTGGGCCTTTCACCACTAATTTGTTAGAATATATAAATGTCATAGGCATTCTTATGTAATTATTAATCTTAACTAGTTTAGTACGTAGTCTTCCACGGCCACAGTAAATATCTTCAGGTTTTCCGGGAGATAACCGTGTGTTGGCTTTTGTTTTTGCCGACGTTTCGTCTGGCGGTGCAGGGGACATTATCAAGACATGTAGCTCTTAAAAGTGCTAATTAAACATTGCCATGTAGCTCCGAAAAGTGCTAGTTATAGGTGCCGACCAGCTATAAAAAGTGCTGGTTGGCACCTACAAATAGCACTTTTCAGAGCTACATGGCAATGTATAATTAGCACTTTTAAGAGCTACATGTCTTAATAATGTCCCCTGCAATGGCGGATGAAACTTCGGCAAAAACAAAAGCCAACACGCTGTTATCTCCCGGAAAACCCAACACACGGTTATTTCCCGGAAAACCCAACACACGGTCATCTCCCGGAAAACCCAACACACGGTTATCTCCCGGAAAACCCGAAAATAAATCTTAACTAGTCATTATGCATACGAGCCAACACACACAAAATTACACTGTCCTACTACTAACTCGTGCAAGCCAAAGAACACCCAGCAATGCACAACAAAAACAAATTTTTAAATAATAGGCTTATAGATGTAAAACAAAAATAAATAAAAATCATATCTTATGTAACTACTTTACTTCCAATGTAGTTAATTATATAACATGGGGCTGCAATGCATCTACTGTATTTGATAGTGATCAATCTGAACTTAAGTCAATTAATTTATAGAAGGTAACAAAGTCTGAACAGAACTACATGGTAATCAACTGGATGCACTTTTGTATTTATAAATAATCAAGGTTACTGCAGCATTGCATACCTGGAATTTCTGTTGGTTTTGCTTCATGGATTGGAAATGTGTGGATGGGACCTCTGCCGTATTACGAACAGGGGTTTTGCTTATGTTACGGGTGACCGTCTGGACTACTTTGGCTGCCTGCAAACACAGATGTAACAATTATTTTTAATATGCTGAACATTAATACTGCTAAGTAATTTACTTGTTTTTAATAAATGAAATAACTAAAATAATAATTATTATATAGTACATCTGCATATCATATATAAGATTTTTGTAAAAATGGAAAAAAATTATAAATCCACAATTTTGAGACAATTCTAAACATTAAGATTATTCTATGTCGAGTTAATACTCTGTTCCTTAGCTGATTTACATGAAAATCATAATTTAATCAGATGGAACCATAACCTTATTGATTACGTAAACGCCTATTAGGAAATAATATACTTTCCTAAAATTCCGAACACAAAATAATCTATAATTTTATAATAATTATTATCAGGAAGGCCTAGAAATAAATACTTACTCTTTGTGCACTCATTTTGAAACTACTGTAAAAACACTCTTCGATTTCCAAAATGTCGCAAATACGTCAGTGAAATTATCTTAGGAATGCCGGAATCTAAGTACTACCAACATGTATTTTACTAATTTGGGGGAAAATGTTCAAAATATTTTTTAAAGTTAAAATTTCTATTATTTTTTTGACATTTTAAAAGCAAAATATTTATTAGTGTTACAATTGATTTGTGGTTAATCTTAATTTTTCAACATTTGTATTCGGTTGTTATAATTTACGCTAAATAATTCAAGTGTACTACATATAAATAAAATATTGCATATATTGTAAAATAATAGATAGATTTGTATTCTTAAAATATAAAAACAGTAGTTAGGCAATCTAACGATTTTTAAAATAAAATCCGTTCTTATTAATTTTTCAAAAATTAATTTACGTGTTTCCCTGATTATAAATATCCTTTACACAATTTCCCAGTTATATGTCTTGTATCATATTATAGCCTCAGAAGTAGAATGCAATTAGCAGGTACCCATTTACTTTGCAAGCAGAACATCCATGAAGTTCAGGGATTTATTATCACCTTTTCAAGTATTGGCGAATATGGAAAATTGACTAGCCTCAACTATTGTTCTCGTGCCATAAAGGTAAGTGGTTTCTTTGGTTTGAGAGGAATGATATGATTTTTGTGCTAACAGTATCTTAATTGTTTACACTAAATTTGTAATTCTGAAAATGAGGCAATCACTTATAAAAACGAATATACTAATTTTCTTGTATTTGGTTTGTAATAAATAGAGGAATTTAGTGATAGACGATCAAAATTACATTGGCACTGGAAAAGAAATGTCTTTATTACAGTAGGTATTGATATTTGGCATCACAATTTACAGATTAATAATATACGTGGTGCGAATATATTGTATCAACTAGTAGATTTGTCAAATTTTCATAGGCGTTTTATAAATTTCACACAGATTTTTATTGATGTTGTAAAACCAAACACAGATCGTTGCTATGTGTACCTATCTATAGCAAAGACAGAAATTTAAATTTAATATGAAACAAATGGTATCCGAATGAAATGTGTGGTGTCAAGTAGTTCAAATAAAGAGCATCATACGTCTAACACATCGAATATTGTGCAAGCAGCAAGATACGTGTCACTCATTTTTACTGTATTTTGTTTCACCTTGCAACTATACTCTTTTTTAAGCATAACAATTCTCTACAAATAGTAATTCACACTCCAATGTTTTCATCACATATCAACTTTTAGTCTCTGAAACTGAGTAAAAATGTACTTATTGAAACACGAAATATGATTCATTTCATTAATTGCTGCAAAAATTTGAGAACAGGAGGTATATTCTATAATATTAACGTGACCTTTCATTAGTACAGTTGGCTATGAGATAATTTGTACTGCTTGATTTAAGAGTATTGTTTTGTACTTCTCTGTATGATATATTGAATAAAAAGGACAATTTCGGTACAGACATTTTTCTATAAAAATTGCCAGAAATAAATAAAAAATAGATATTGATATTATTTAAAGATAAAATTGATTGGAAAGTAATTACAAAAATGGTTTAATAAATGGAACAAAATCATTATAGGTGGCAACTAGCTTTTCAATGAAAACAGGGGTCGGCATTTATTATTCAGCAGAATAAGTAAATTGATGGATGAAAAAAAAAAATAAATGTGCCACGAGTTAACCAAAAAGAAATAAATAAATGATTTTGGGAACAAAAAAATCATGATACTGATTTAAAATATTGTCTGCAATAGCACCCGTTAGTGTCACCAGTAAGAAATATACTAACTATACTTGTGAAGGGTTATAAGATATATTTAAAGAAAATAATACATTTACCAAAAAATGTTCATACTAATTAAAAGTGTTAGTACAATAGTAAAATAAAACTGCTTATTTTAAAAATATAATTTTCAAAACATCGATGTTCTAAAGTTAGGTCTAAACCTCAAAACATGTCGTACTTACCTAACTAGAATTGAAAAACAGCATTTTATTTCCGACCATGTTTTTATAGTATATTGTAGAAATTGATGAATACCAGAATATATGCTGCATTTCGAGGAAGCTCATTCTTAATATAATATCTTATTCGGCTTCGTTCTTACGAACTAAGAATTTGGATTAAGACTATCCGTATATTAATATTTTTATAGCAACCTGAATTTTATAAATAGGTTAGTATAAATGGGGCAAAATATGTTCCATTTTCATACGTAGTTTGTTTCTTCCATATACAAAAAAGGTCTACACATATAAGATGGCCAATGGGGATAGGTGGACGAACTTTCAGCCCATTTTCCAGATAGTTTTACAAAGTAGAAGCTCAGTATGCTAACACTATAATATTGTACATCCTGCATATTCAGAAGGAGAATTTTAGGAAATTCAGCGCTTGGTTTTAGACAAGCTGACAATGTAATCTTCCATATGGCATAGCCTCACCAGCTTGTACTTCTCAATATTAACATGGCACAGGAACCAACTCCAATACACATGCCAGGTCAAGTTTATTGCGCAGAACGTGGAACTACAACATAAATAGGCCACCCTACATTTATAAATCTGCAGTTACATTGAAAATATGAAGGAAATTGACAATGTGTAATGGTGTTCTCATATCAAGTAGGATAAAGATAAAAGAATAGGTGTGATTTTAAAACAATGTCGTTAGTAAGATGCTCCAGGTTACCTATAAAATTGGTATATAAACCTTTACTAGCATAAAATTAAATAAAAAAAGGCTTAGCAACAAATAAAAGTTTATTAAAGTAATCATTACTTATTCCCACTTCTTTGACACATCTTGATAATCGCCATCAGGGACATCATAGTTTTCTATGGGTGGTGTATCCACAGGTCCTTGAGTTTTAAACGGCAGCAAACTTGGATCAATCTAAGACAAAAATTTAAATTATTCAGTAGTAGTTTACTAGATATTTACGGAGTTTTTAGGTGTAAAAAGGATGTAGTAATTTTTTTCTTCAAATTCTCATTCAATACTTAGATATTGCTTACATTATAACTTTAAATACCATAATGCATGCTAACTTAATATTTGCTCTCTTTTGTAAATAAACATTCACGAAAAGATCGTTTATTTTACAAGAATCAGCCTTTAAAGCCTTCAATCTGCCCTAGAGGTCTAGTAATAAATAAATAATAGAACAGAAAGGAGAACAAGTACAAAATTATTTAGAGGAGCACTCAATATGGCCAATATCTGGAAATGAAAATACAGAAGAGATCCCCCTTGAGTTTGACAAATCCTCAAAAAAAAAAAACATTCCTAGAAATATCCTTAAAACCCTAATTTAAAATTACATTGATAAATGTTGACCTATCATAAAATTGGAAATAGCTGTGGTGTACCTGTATAGCTTCCTGATATAACTCTTCAGATTCTTTCCGAAGTTCATCTAAGGCTCTCTGCTGGGAAAACATAATGCGATCAACTACTTGCAAATCTGCCAAATGCTGTTGGTGTTTGTATTTGGCCCACTGTTTTTGCAACAACGTTCTTTGTTCCATAACCTCTACACTCAGTTTTGGGTAAGGTCTACGCCTTAATCTGTAATAATAAAAAAGTTTAAGTTTAGAATATATACATATATATATATATATATATATATATACATATATATATATATATATATATATATATATATAAATATATATATAAATATATA
>JAWQRN010000042.1:0-47123 GCA_033557685.1 Sperchopsis tessellata | reverse complement strand
CCCTGCAACGGTGGACGAAACGTCGGCAAAAACAAAAGCCAACACACGGTTATCTCCCGGAAAACCTGAAGATAATAGTAACACTAATTTCTGTACATACTTTACCCATAATATTTTGATTACATTTTTTATCATGTACTTTGTAGATGGAATATCAATGTCTCTTCGCAATAAAATCGGGTAGTCCCATTTCATCGCATATTGTGAATAATCTTTCACTCAAGATTTATCTAGATTTGATTTAATATGATTCTCGCTCTTTTAGAAAAATAAAATACAGTATGTTGTAAATTGTTTTTTTGTTTAATATATGTTTTTATGTGTTTAAAACAAAATTAATGTTAAAAACAAAACATTTTTGATGAAAATAAAAAAGAAAACATTAGTTTATTCATCCTACTTTTCATGGTGGTGGGTTACAAAAACTGGATGTTTTGGTGCATCTTGAGGGTTTATAGGGGATCAGCAGTGTGTGCGTTGACCTCGTGGCCACATGGTTATAACTTGTGTTTTAAGTGTTTGATTGTGTTTAACAGAGATGTGTTGTTATGTAGTGTTTGGTCAATGACATTTCAGGGGATTTGTATTTGCATAGTTTAATTTGTTCTTCAGTTGCGACATTTGTGTGTGGATTTTTGTGAATGGTGTCCATTGAATGTTGGCTTGGAGGTGCTGTTCGAATGTGGAGTGGTTCTAAAAGATATTTTGATGTCGTATTTGTTTAACAGTGACGGAATATTTCAGGATGTCAGTTGTCATTTGTCGTACTTTTGAAAGATGCAATGAGTATCTCATAGAATAACTGACAATAACACGTGTTGCTTCTAATGTATACTCCATAAAATTATCAATTTTGGAGATTGGTTACTTAATGTGCACAGAAATTTTTTTCATATATATTTAGTTGATGATTTTCAAAATAGCTTATTTTAAGAAACATCTCAGATTAGTGTTGATAATGTTAATGTGTGGTAACATTTAAATTGTCGAAATTTAATCTTAATTATTATTATTGAAATGTAGAAAATATCACTATTTTCTACTTCTTTCTTTAAGCTAAAAATGTATTCTAGAAATTTATTGTTTGAGTTTTGAGATAAAAGGAAATTTAAATTTTTTCTTCTTTGTCAAATATCTCATCGAAGCTATTTTGTTTTATGTACTATTTTGGGTCTTAGTTTCTTTTGTGTGACCATCAGCAAAAATCCATAGAAAAAAATACATTGTGATACGTATTCTTTTAGGTGTAGTGAAATATCTGATGTATTATAAATTGTACTACTTATTCATCTTAGATGGTTTAAGATTTCCATTCTTAATTTATCTAAGTAAAATATAAAAATATGTATTTTATTTTAAGCAATATTAAAGTGTATGACTAGTTACATCCAATGCATAAATTATTTTCTTATTTCAGAGAGTTACCTCTGATTCTGAAAGTAGTAATTCCTCTGGATCAGAAATCATCCAAATAACTCGTAAAATGAGTTCATCAAGACCGGTATTAAGAGATAGTGAAGAAGAAAATAATGATTCTAGTTCAGAATGGACTACTGCTTCAGATGCAGATGAACCAAATGATCAACAATCTACTGCCAAACCTAAGGCTGCCGATGATAGCGGAAGCTCTGATTCAAGTGATGATCAATTGGAAAAATGTCCGATTTGTCTAAAATCATTTAAAAATCAAGAGGTGGGGTCTCCAGAATCTTGTGACCACAGTTTCTGCGTAGAGTGCATTCAAGAATGGGCAAAAAATATGAACACCTGCCCAGCAGATCGACAACCATTTAATTTGATCTTAGTTCGAAAGAATTATAACGGTAAAATAATAAGACAAATTCCAGTTGAGACACCTGCTCCTCAAAATGATCATGAGGAGATTGTTGAAGACCCTACTTACTGTGAAGTATGTGGTCGATGTGATGGGGAAGATCGTATGTTACTTTGTGATGGTTGCGATTTAGGCTATCACTTGGAATGCCTAGATCCACCACTTCATGACGTTCCTACTGGTGTGTGGTACTGTCCAGATTGTGGAGGTCCTGATAATAACAGTGGGTTGATTGATATTTATGAAGTGCAGCTGCTGTTTGAAGATGCTGAGACTCTGGGTTGGCCAGTTGGTCCGAGGCGATCCTCTACAATGCCTAGGTGAATAAGACTATTTAATGTTGTCGATGTTTTGTACTCTTTTTAAGTTCCAAGTAGTTCTTTTTGTGAGTTGCCATCACATCTCGTTCAGTGTTGAGTTCATAAATATTAAAACGTTTCATGATTTGTTTAGTTTCCTTATTTAACAGAACAAATTAAATGTAAGGATATTTGAAGTATAGTTTTGATAAATTGTGATTAATATTATTACGGAAATCTCCTATTGTCAAGTAATGTGAGTACAAATTGTAATGATAGGGAATGTGCACATTTAAAATTTAATTATTATGCACTACTAACTGCATCTTTTTAACTATTTGTGTCCTTAAACTAATTTCTATAATTTTATTAGTTGTGGTTTGAAATCTGCTACATTTCTTAAGTGTTTTCTTCTATCTGCTTATTTTCCATTTGAATAATTTACAACTTCATATGACATGTTTTCTCAACAAATGAGTTTTGCTGTAAATATAGTAAATATTTATGCTTGTCATTCTTATTCTAAATTGTATTTGTAATTTTGATTTTTGGGTGTGTTTTATGAACTGTTGTGATGGCATAATTTTATGATTTATTAAAAATTATATGGATATGACAAATCTCAATATAGTTTTTAAATTAATTTTTGATTGAATAAACCTTTCATAACTAAGCTTTAAGCCATCGAACTCACTAAATATAAAAATAATCAATATTTCCCTTATTAGTAGAATATTATGTAACTAGCTGTTAATAATACGAAATATTGTTTGTTATAAATAAAAGAAGTTTTTCTAATCTCAACTGTCAAAGAAAATCAATGATTTCAGAGGTGGCAATTTATTTGCAAGCAAAACATGGGCATTATAAGTGAAATTATATTACATAGCATTTATACATTTCCCAACAAGTAATGTTAAAAAATGATAAATACTAGAATCCAAAATGGAATTATAGGTAGCTTGTAAATATTGAACTCTACCCTCTTTGTTAAATTTTAGAGTGCATGATGATTATCCAATGTTACCTAAGTTTATAAATATCTACTTTGCAGCCAAAACTAAATCCTTGTTTTGTACGTAGACTTCCACGGTCATAGTAAATATTTTCAGGTTTTCTGGGAGATATCAGTGTGTTGGCTTTTCTTTTTGCCGACTTTTCATCCACCGTTGCAGGGGATATCAAGACATGTAGCATTTAAAAATGCTAGGTTAAACTGCCATGTAGTTCTTAAAAGTGCTAGGTGTAGACTGTCAAGTAGCTCTAAAAAGTGTTAAGTATAGACTGACATGTAGCTCTCAAGTACTAGTCATAAACAGTCTATGACTAAGTACTTGAGAGCTACATGTCAGTATATACTAGGCACATTTCAAAGTTACTTGGCAGTCTACACCTAGCACTTTTAATAACTATATGGCAGTTTCACCTAGCACTTGCTACAGTGCTACATGTCTTGATAATGTCCGCTGCAATGGTGGACAATGACTTCAGCAAAAATAAAAGGCAACGCAAGGTTTTCTCCCAGAAAACCTGAAGATAAATTCTTTTTATAAATATTTGAAAACAATTTACAAATTTTGTCAATTTGATATTGATATTTCAGATTAGTTGATTTTAAGTTTATTGGAATTTGGTGGGATTAAAGTAAAATCTTTATACTTCCTTTTGAATTGACTAATCTTCCTCGTAACGATCATTACTTCTTAGTTTTAGTGAAATAAGTAACTAATCATGTGATTCTTTATTACGGGTGATTTCATGAATATACTGATGAAGTAATGGCACCTCTCTATATAGGATTGGTCATGATAAGTTTGCAGTACTAATATACATAAACATGTATTTTATTTACCCAGCTAAAGGACAGCAGTGCATGGGTGAAGTCTACATAACATTTTATTATTATGTATGTAAGATATTTTAAATGGACTAAAATTGTCAACATTTCCAGCATTTAAAAAAATGAGTTATACATTTTGATAACATTCAATGTTACAATCCATAATTTTTATTCCATTCCAAATGTAAATATTAGTATTCAATTTAAAATTAATTCCAAGATATTACATTATAAATGTGAAGAAGTTTTGTTAATAAATTTTACAATTGTCATATTGATTAATATCAGTTATTGAATCTACCTTTTATAGAATGCAACAAATGACATTTAATAGTATTTTAATCGAAACATTTGTTAAAAGTACTAATATTTTTTGACAATATTTTGGTAGAATCTCCTCACATTTTAATTATGTTTTAAATATGTTGTTCAACTTTTATATCATTATGTTTACCGGTTGCAATCAGATTGTCTCATAGAAAGATTTGTGTGATATTTAAACCCAACAAGTCATTACAGTTTTCATATTGTAAATTCTCCTTTTACTACAACCTTCATCAAAGTAAACTGAGATTAATATGTGTATTCATTTAACAAAAATTCCGGTAAGTTTTTATAATTTACACAAAAGTTCACATTGGCTGACATTCTGTCACGTGTAACTATATAAGATGATCATCTTATGGAATTTTATGATTGGGGGCATATCGGAAATTTGTCGAAATATCAGATATTGTTTGAAAGTTAGTAATGGTGGTGTTATAATTATATATTATTAATATTTCATGCCGATCTCAACACTGTGTCTAGAATTTACCAGTAAATGTAATCCACAGTTTAAGCTTTGATATTTCATTAATTGTTTTGCTCAGCTTTTGCTTTAGAGAATTGTAAGTTGATGTATATTAAATTTAAATATTACTTCATATCTTAACTTTCTGAAAGGACATAGAATGGATTAATTGGGAAGATTTTTTAAAACATTAAGCAATGATATACGTTTAGGTGTCAAAAAATATTAAATGTTCAGGCATAACCTCAAGTTATTTAGTACATGGTCAGCTTTGTGTTTGAAAATTTACTATAAATAGGCTAATTATCAACTAAAGTATACAGCAAAATAAAATTTATTAGTATGTTGAAACAAGATGTAACTTTCTATTTAAAAAATAAATCTGTGGTTTCACTTTTGGTTTAACTGAACTGAACATTTTCATTTTCAAAAATTATACTTTTGTACCTAATATATTTCACTAAATTTGAAATATCTATCTTCAAAATTATAGAAAAAATTTTACGTTACATTACTGGCAGCGATAGCTATCCTTGTGGGAAAATGTTTTTATACTCCTGACCGTTCTGATTTTGTTACGCTCTAAATTACCTAACATTAATTGTATTGATGTTGAGATGTTAATCTTAAGAATTGCTAACTAAGAAAACGTTAAAGTAAAAAGATAACAAGAATTCAATACTTTGACAAGCGTAACATATTCAAATTTTCTTCAGCATTTAACCATTCTTTTACCAATCAAAATTACATCAGATTGCAGCTATTAAACATTAAACATATTTTTGGAATCTTTACAATTGTGTCTACAAGATTAGGTTAGTTATATGGAAATAAGCATCATTCATCATTTAATACTATAAATTTTGCTAATACAATTTTGTAAATAATTAAGTACCGTATTTGTTGACAGTTTTATGACATATCTTATTTTCCATAGGTCTCTTTTTATTTTCTTGTTATTGTAATATTTTGAGCAGAAGAATTCATCATCTGGAGTAGAAATATCAATCAAGGACAAGTGCAAACCTTAAATTGCTGGTATGGATAATGAGAAATTCTACGGATTTTTGAAACATTGATATAATAAATCGGCCTATACATTGAAGTATCAAATTATCAATTATAAAAAACCAAATATCAAGCACGTACTATTAGAAGCCCTCTTAACTAACGTGACCGGGACAGGCTGTCACGCTGTTAATTGAGAATAGTTATTTACAGCAGGTCTTAAAATTGATGTACACATGAAACTTTTTATTTTAATTTAAAATGTAGCAATATAACAAACATAATATTAATATTCAAACAGATTTATTTAATAAAATTTGTGATTTTAAGTTGTCAAGTAATTTGATTTTTTTGCGTCATAGTCTGTCTACTTTTTTATTAACTTAATGTTAATATAACGAGCAGACAAATAAGCATGTGTACATGTGAATAAAAAAGTTCCCACGGCTAATAAGCCATGTCGTCCACCATTGTTCAGTATCTACTTCTTGTAGTCGAATATAGCGTTCTTGGCAGTTGAACGTGGCCCGTCAGATAATCCGACAAGTCAGAAAAACAAAGGTTGTTTAAGAGGGCTTCTACTGTATTATTATACAAAAACAAATTAGAAATATGTCAAAATTAGTTAGGTAATTATCAATTTATCAGTATTTTTGTTGAATAAACGATAATTCTTTCCATTTACCATTTGATAATTTATCAATCATCTAACTTTTAAAATTATTAAATTAAATTTATTAATCGATTAATTTTAAAATTTTATCGAACATCAATTAGTCGATAAAATTATTGATTATCGTTGATAAAATACCAGATCCACATGTGACTACATAATTTTTCGAGAAACCTTTATTCCCAAATATTAGCATTCAACTTTTGTTATGGAGTAATAATTTAATGGAGCAATATAGAAGATACTACTTTAAAATGTAAGCTGTTACATTATAACTTTCTTTGATGTTACTGCTTTAAAGTTTTAAATTTTGTGAGCCTTTTCATTTCAATATTTTAGACAGAAATTTTTCTAATGTTTTTTTCTTTATAGATTCATAACTTGGATACTTAAATGTTTAATACAACCATATCACACTCATTTTTAACACAGTGTGATTTCCCCATTGTCTTAATTGCAAAATACCCTATAAAAAGTAAGTCTTATTCATAATAAAATGCATTAAACCATGGAAAATAAGTTAGGTTTTAGATGTCTATTCATAATGATGACTAGAAACAGTTTATTCGCATATAATCGGCAATTTCGACAAGTAGGTTTTTTTAACCAATGCACGAAATTTACTCGGTTTACATAGGTTCGTAGCAGTGATAACTACCCTTTAAACTTGGAAAAGCAGGTTTTACATATCTCGTTATACGCCATCTGAGACAAAATTGTTTCCAGGCTCCAGTTATCGTTTTGTAAACTTATGATATCTATATGTTGTAATAAATATTTCCACACACTTTGGAATATAATTTTTTGTTTATCAAAAAATATATGACCTATAAACTGTTATGTCAGATTAAAACCATCCCTAAACTCATATTTTGCCGATTTAAATTTTGGTCATTAGTTATAACTAACTACACACTGACACTGTCCTGGCCAACTTCTTTATATTTCTTCTACTTCTTTTCTACTTTTCAGAATCTCACCAACATCATCTAACCATTTATTTCCTAGGGTCTACTAGCACCTTCCACCACATCTACAAAATCTGTTTTGTTACTCTATCACTAATTTTTTTCTAATTTTCCATGAGATATGTCACACTATCCTTCACAGCATATTTATTCAAAGCCCATGAATTTCTAACTCCATCTCTCGTTGCATACACTTGTAAGATAGTCCATACCCACTGCATTTATTTTCCTTCTATGGTTCCTGTTGTACCTTTGTCTCACTACTATACATAAGTGTAGGAACTTATATGCTATTATAGAGAGCCACTTGAACCTCTTTCGTAAGTCTTTCATTTTTTATTTATCACATTGGTCTGCGGCTTAAATTTTTTTCTGAGGTCAAGATTTTTTTAGCTTGATATGCTGGAACAACTTACGGCCACCAATATGGGGGAGGGAGGAGGCAGTAGGAGCACACAAGGGGGTACATAATAATGATAAAAGAAAAGAAAATAAGTAAAGTTGCAAAAAGAATGTATAATAAACTAGTGCAATGGAAATTATTAGTTGTAGCAGTAACTATAAATACATTAGAGTCCAATATAAAAGAATCGAGTAAAAAAAATAAATTTAGTATAAAACAATAGTACACAAGATATATTAATAATGATAGAATGAATAAAATATATTCAGTAAGTTTATAATAAAAATATATATGACCAGATGCTTGGAGACAAGAAATGTAGTGTATCAAGTATATTATATAAAAGACTGTAAAGTGAGAAAGCAAACAGCAACAGCGCTGACGAAGATTTCTGTAGCGGTGAAAATTTAACTCCATAATTTGGGGGTTATGTATTCATCTAGCTCCATAAGCAAATTCCAGTGTTTCCATTACGCCAGGAACTTAATTGACACACGCCTGTTGGGCATTAACTAAAGCCTAATTAATGGGGTAACAATTCCCCCCTACTTTAGACGTTCCTGGTGCTCGGAAAAAAATCAAATAATATGAATACATATAGTAAAAAAAATAATCTAGGTGTGGGCGCTCTGACAGCACTACACAGTTTCTTGTCAAACTCATGTGGCACTTAAAATTCTGGGGGATATGGGGGTGCTGGGCGAAGTTGATCCTGGTGGAACTGTACCCTTCGTTGGTTTTTTGAACCCAGTAAGTACCTTCACCGGTGTATTCTAGGATAAGGTGGGGTCCACTCTACGATGTCCCATTCTCAAATTCGATACTGGGTGCACCTTGCTGAGGACAGGTCGTCCAGGTTGGAAGAGATGCTGCACCTCTCTCTCTGGTCCACGTTATCGCTCTTGATACTGGGCTTACTGACTGCGGATAACATCTTGCTCCGCTGCGACATCTCGAGGTGATACAGGCTCATTACCCACAATGTAGGGTTCGTTCCTCCATTATCCTGGTCTTGGCAGGTCATATCCGAACAGGGCTTCACTAGGGGTACGATAGGTAGGAGCGTTATGGCGGCTCCTGAGATTGAATAGGACAGAAGACAAATGAGGGTTGCCTCAAAGATGAAGTCGCAGCCCCTTCTTCAACTCTTGGTTTCGCCTATCGGTTGGTTGCCCTAGGGTGGTAGACTGCTGTCTTCCAAGAAATAATTTGCCATCGTCAGCAGGCTTCCTTCCATGCGTGACCCGAGAATTGACTGCCATTGTCAGATAGAATGGTCCTAGGATATCCAAACCTGGAGAATACTTCATTTTCAAGGGGCTATGTTATGGTCGTGGTGTTAGCAGATCTAAGGGTGAAGGCTTCCGTCCACCTTGTTAAAAGGTTGGTGACAACCAGAATGAAGGATTTTCCTCGAGCTGTTATGGGGGTATAGACCCATTATATCTGCGGCAACGATAAGCCATTGTCTGATAGGTTGGTGTGGGTGGAGTCCTGCCTTTGCCTTGAAAGCACCTCGCTTGGTACATACACACACAAGAGGCAATTTTGCACATAAGATGTCACATCCTGACACATCGAAGGCCAGAAGTAATGTCGGGAATTGGCCCTTGTGGTGTCCTCTGTTCCAGGATGATCTGCAGCAGCTATGTCGTGGTGTTGGAAAAGAGTTCAAGGCCTCAGATTTTGGGGAACAAATAGCTTCCGTCTACATTAATGATTTGGTAGAGAATGTCTCCGCTGAAAAAGTTTGTCTCTTTGCTGACGACACGACTTTTCTATTACTGCATCATCATGATTCGTTAAAATATTCACTTATACTTCCGACTGTTTCTCCTTCTCTTACCATGCAAGCCACATATATGTATTTATCAATAAAAATATCAAATAGCCCAGTTGACATAATACATCATTGCCGAACTTTTTTCAAACCATTTACTCATATTTCTATGTGTATTAATACATGTTTTACTTCCCAAATAAATTGGTTAAGTTCTTTTCGCTAGTTATTCTTGAATGCTCCCAACAAAAGTCACTTTGTTTATTATTTCCGGTAAAAGTACTAGCGTAGTTGATTGTACTAGAAGGTTTATGTTCCCTGAATTTTAGGTCAATGTCTCAAAAAATGTGGGAGACGGAAAATAAAATCCAAAATATGTCTCAAGAACAAAAACCTTTCGGACATACGTATGTTCATATGAATATTTCTTTATGAAATCGCTTGAGGAATTACTTTATAGGTGAAATAGAAGAAACAAAATGAACCTAAGGTTAAGAATAAACAAATATTAAAAATTCAACTGTTTAATATACAATATTTTTGTATTCAGAGTTTTGCCTTTCAGCTCGTTTAATTTAAAAAATATTGAAATAGTATTTTTACATTATTAAGGCACTGTATAAATTTCAAATATGTTATTTGGTTGTACCGAAAATAATGACCGATTTTAACATATACATAATTTAAATGTAAATAAAATTTATTAATGAAAGTAAATATCATCTGATTATTCGACGCATTTTTGCCAACAAATAACAAGCTTATTTATTACTGTTGAATAAAACTTGGGCGGATTAGAATCAAACAATTCTTTAAAGGCATTTTCTGTTATTGAATTTTTTTCTGCCATAAAATCAGATCGCAAAAGATAGGGTGAGAATGATGGACAGAGTAACATTTCATAGCTCAACTCGTTAATTTTTTTGATTTTCAATTGTGTAATGTCAGGCATTGAGGTAATGTTTCATAGTTCAGCTTATTTCTTTATTTATTGTTAATAGCTTAATGTGATTGCATTGTCTTGACGAAAGAAGGGTCCTCTTCGGTTACTTATCGTTGGTTGTTTTTCACCTAGTTATCAGTGCATAGTTTTCAATTCTTCACTGTACAACTGTTTGGTTGCTGTTTGGGATACATAATGCCCAAGTTTATATTCATGCAAAATAATTTCGATATTATTTTGATTGGATAAAAGTAATGCAAACTATATTTCCGATGCAATAGGTACATACAGCAGAATCCAAACAGTCGAAACAAAAAGCAAATGAATAAATATTTTGTAGCAAAGAATGCTTATATAATCTTACAATTTGCCATTATTTTCAGAACATCCTAATAACACATATTTTATGGAGTTTGAGATTTTTTAATAAACTTTCTTATTTTAAATGCAGGTCTTAGTAGACTATGACAGTATCTGAAAGAGAATCATTTTTGTAGCGAGTATGATGAAATTAATTCGGAGGGGGTTCTTAGAATTTTTATTAAGAAATTTAGTTTTAAGGAAATAGTTTTCGCAATTAACCTTTTCTAAAAATATGTCGCAAATATGCGATCCCCTAGAATACCTGCTCATACATTTAATTTCTATTTATGCTGATGGTCTATGTGGCATATAAAGTGTAGGTTTTCTGTCTGGTAATAATGACAATTTTGTCTATTGCATACCCATTTATATAGAACGTTGCCTTTGGAAAAGAGAACGTAATTAAATAATTCTGGTTTTGTAAAATCTTGTTATTGGTTCACTGGCAAAAATGTAGTCTATTAAGCATGTTCTTCTTGTGCTAATTGTACATGGTATGGGTGGTACTTATGTCAGCGGATAATATTATTTTTGGTAGATTTTTTAAAATCTAGTTGGCTGTCTGACAGATACTTGAGGATTTTCAATAACACTTCCAAGGTTGCAGTTTTGCTCATTTTCCTTTATTCATAGATAACGAACCTGCAGGTTTCTTCAAATGGGTCTCGCAACTTACGAAAACATATTTATCTGGGTGTCTTATGATAGGATATTTTTGGGTGTAAATTTTTGATGCTAACAAATAGTTTCTATAACTCTCTCCTAAATCATAACATCATGTTTATCAATTTGTTTTTTGAATAATTCATATTCCACGCGAAAACTATAACAAACTCATACAAAGATTTTACTTACTTCCAAATGTCATTCAACAATATGTTATTCTTCTCAGAATGTTTTATTGTTTTGTCATGACTAACTTATACATTTTTATCTTTCAATTAAAATGTTAAGAAAACTATGATAGATAAGTATAGCACATGCTTAATAAATATTGAAGAACACTTAAAGAGGTATAACATGATGTAAAAATATATAGGGATGTCCATTTAAGAAATTCGAGTAATTTAAGTTTAAATTTAGCTTAATTATCACCTTAGAAACAACCACCTTTTAGGGTTAGATACATTTTGCAACATACCCTGAGAAACTACGTAGTACTATCTATTTGCTTACTAAAATTAGTTTCTTATTTCCGAAAATTAAGACAAGTAGATCATTTCAAATACTGGTTGCATAAATGAATTTTTTCAAAATATCTCGAATATCTTGGAAACTGTTCATTTTAGATATATACAATGTTACATAAACTCGCCTACAAATCTTATAGGACTATTGAAAATTGCAATTATAGGGTGTCATATTTAAAATAATGAAGCTGAGTTATTCTCCGGAAAAACAGAAGACCCAGTATAAACTTAAATAATTTTAAAATATTCTCCAAATAAAACCAGACTAATTAATTTTTGTATTTTTTTTTCTAAAGTGAATCATTAACAAGATATTGACCATCGCGGTGTTCTTTGGACACCCATGTATATATGATCTGATCTTTCTAGTATACAGTTTCTACAAATTACCTATTAATTGTACTATAATCATGGTAGATCCCCATCATATCTACATAAAATCAAAATAATAAATTCTCTATTGTGCTTCACGATGTAGCGGATCATAACCATATTTATTCGGTTGCATTAATTATGAAACTAACACAAAAGTTCTTCTGAGTAAACTAGTCTGCAATAACGTGCCATTGCCCACAAGTATCAAATATATTGTATCTGGATAACAGGCATTTGATTTGATAATAGAAAATCAAATTTTGTTATAAATATCTGATTTGATTTTAATTGTATCCTTTGCCGCAGCATTATGGGCTTTAATCCTGATTGCCAGTAATTAAAAAAAGTTCTTTTGAAAATGCTTAGTTTCCTAGTGGAGAATCACCAAAGACATATTCTTTTGGTTTATTTCAAAATGAAATATTTCATACAACAATGCCTAGTCATCTGGAACAGCACAAGAATACAGTAATATAACCTATTAGATTTATCATCTGTATAGTGTAGAGTAGTCCTGTCATTTATAGTGTACATTTTTACATTATTTTATTTTCTATAGAAGGATCCAAAATTGATCTTTAGATCATTCACAAGAGAGATGATACTTGTATGGAGCAAATTTTAATCTTTTGCTTAATTTTAACCTTTTTCTAATTCTTCTCTTAATTATATGGTAGTGTATCCTGTTTTTTCTATAGTGGCACATAAAAGGAAATTGGTCTGGCTTTGTGATATAACTTCAGTAAATGGTATTGCTTGCACATTTTTCCAAAAAGCCTTTTTAAGAAGCTTTGTAAAATAAATAAAGTTTCAAGACTTTTTATCAAGAA
This sequence comes from Sperchopsis tessellata, assembly GCA_033557685.1. NCBI lineage: Eukaryota > Metazoa > Arthropoda > Insecta > Coleoptera > Hydrophilidae > Sperchopsis > Sperchopsis tessellata. The sequence goes on along the minus strand of JAWQRN010000042.1, from coordinate 33,824 downwards.
ACATAAGTAATTGAATCATTTTTTATCTTATTGTTATAAGTGTTTCTAGGACCACTCTCCTGTTGTGAATTCAAGGAAGCATACCCGCAGTTTTATAAACACTCGATATAACTGGAGTGTTGTTGTTTGATTTTAAACAGTTAGTCTCGTTATACTCATGTTTTGTAAACTATTTTGATAATCTTTTGTTACTACCTAGAACATTGTAGACTTCTCCTGATTGTTCTTGAATTAGATTTTACCAGATCTTTCCAGAATTATAGCATTCTATAAATAGTAGAAGTTGTTTACAATTAAGTCAGTTTTAGAAAGAGATTTTTAAGTGAACTTTAGAAGTGATTAATAGTCTATTGTGAAGTATTAAGACCTGTGTTATCATCAGTTTGTGTAAAGTGCATTTCGATTATAAATAAATACCCGTTTGGTGTACACAGAAAGATTGTGAGGAAAGATTGTGAGTTTTAATTAACCCACTCCCGATAACTTTGTAATGACTGGCATCAGAAGTGGTATTTAATAAATTGTGGGACATAATCAAATATGTCAGTGGTGTAATAAGAAACAGATATTGGCTGGTCCCCAAAATTCTGCCCAAGAGGATTCTCTGGAGTACGTCACAGGAGCAAATTTTTTAGTTAGACCTGAAATATGCACCATTGCAGGATAAAATTGATGTTACTGTCAATATTGGAACTAAGAAATTCAATCATAAAATACTTGTGAATGAATGCTTATTAGGAATCAATTTTATGAAGCAATATGGTGTAATTCTTGATTAGTAATAATGACTTCTGGAGACCAGAATATATATTTAATGTTCCTTAAACACCCATCCAATCTATCCATCTGCTGACCACAGACATGAAAATTGATCCATACGCTGAAGGGATCATAATGATGCAGACAGGAGATGATCTTGGAAACTACCAGACAGGAGATGATCTTGGAAACTACCAGACCGGAATATTTGATCCACTAAAAGAAAACAATCTTGGCAAAGGTCTGCTTCTAGGAAGAACTTGGTCAAAACAAACCAACTTGATTCCTATTTGTGGGGAATATTTAATTAGTATTTTTTTCACTTTATCTAAATGAATGAGAACCAACTACATTGGAAAATGACTAAGAAAATAAAATAACTACTCGCCATCCTACAAGATTCTCAAGTACTGAAACCTTGAAACGATTATACAGGTTGAAAGGCTATTCTGATGTTCAGAAATGGTGCAGAAAATGTGTACTGTGCAAATAGAAATGAACCAAAACGGAAGAACAAAGGACTAATGGAGCATTATAATGAAGGAAGCTCATTTGAAAAAATCGCTGTAGATATTGCAAGGCTATTTCTAGAACCGAACAAGGTAATAACTACTTCTTGGTTACTATATACTACTTCAGTAAATGTTCAGAAGCCTATGTTTTACCAAATCAGGAAACAGCAACTGTAGTCGATACATTGGTGACCATCTTAATGAGCAGATTTGGTGTTCCATTGGAGTTACATTTCTATCAAGGAAGAAATTTGTGTCAAACCTAATATCAGAAATCTATCGGCGTTTGAAAATCTGCACCCACAGTCAGATGTAATGGTGGAATGTTTCAATAGAATTTTGGAAATACATCCATCAAAAATTACATCCGCTCTTGAATAAGATTACACTACCAGCCATACCATTGCGAACATTATATTTGGTAGGGAATTGAGACTACCAAATGACTTGGAATTCGGAATGCCTGTAGGCAGACATGAGTTGGTTATGAATATGTCCAGAAAATGGAGAAACATTTAGGTAACACGTACAATTTATTGAGAAGACACATTAACATGGCCAGTAACAATATGGCTTCCACAAGACAGACTTGGTGTGGCTTTATAACTCCAAAGGAAAAGTTGAGATATGTCCGAAGCTACAGCCCTCCTGGGATTGGTACTTACGAGGTGGTAACATGAATCATTGACGAGTCTATCAAATTAGGAAGGAATGAAGAGAAAAGTCTAATGCATCCATGCTAATTGTGTACGCCCGTTATGAAGGAAGAAATGGTGAATCTGTCTGGAATGAGCAGGATTTAAGGAGGGGGCAGTATTCCTGCGTGTGATTCTGGTAACTTTCTTGCGATGTGAATTAAAGGAATTGTGTCTGCTGTTTTAACATAAGCGAAGCAGCATTGTTTGTTTATAAACATTTTGTCGCACTGTACCTGTGTTTTGAAAACTGTTTTTATAAGCTTTTGTTAATACCTAGAAGTTTGTAAAATTTACCTGGTTGTTTGCGAATTAGATATTTCTAGATCTAGAATTGTTGAACTATCTAAAAAGCCGTAGTTGCTTACAATAAATTCAGTTTTAGAAAGAGATTTAGTAAGTAAAGTTTAGAAGTGATTATTCTGTACCAAATAGTGTATTGTGGTAATTGTGAACTGTTTAGGCGTGTGTGTATGTGAACTGTTTGTGTAAAGTGCAGTTTTCTATTGGATAAACTCTTTTGCTGTATATACTGACAGTTATAATCTACATCCAATAAGTTCGTAACTATAAAAATGTCTAAAAGAAATATTTTTCAGAGAATTAAATTAAAAGAGCAATGATCGATTTTTTGATTTGTCCTTTGTATGTATCCTTATACATATTCATTCTGTCCCTTTTATGTTACGCATTCACTATCTTCAGTAACTTCAGTTCAGAAGTCAAAGTAACAAGTCACTTTTATACTTTATCTACAGTATTAAAACAGAAAAATATGTCATGTAATCTCACGAATGACCTATATTTTACCGGAAATTATTGCATGCAATCATGAGTGCTAGTGTGTCAAGTAAGAGCAATCATATTCACATTTGTACATTAATTAAAGCATTAAAACTTTATATATTATTGCATGTGATATCATGTCACCTAGATTTTACCGGCAAGTTTTTTATATATTTCCAAGTGCTTGTTGAGGCGAAAATTAAAAAGGCAAGAGAGATAACATACAATAATTTCCAACGTAAAATCGGACAAAAATGATATTTACAAGACAATTTACTGAATTGAACACATTTAAAATGAAGTTATCAACATTTTTGCCAGTACGAAAATTTTTGTTATAATTTTAACCTGATTGGTGTATATGGTTAAAATAAAGTCAAAATCTCATTGGATACAAATTTAAGAGGTCAATTATTTTCATACATATATAACATTAAGAGTTATTTAGATGGGACTTTTCTAGAAGCAACAAGGAACAGTGGTCACAAGTAATAATTGTCAAGGGAAAGTTATTTTAGTTATTTTAAATAGGAAGATTTACCAAATTAATCATGGACAAGTGGACATGTTATGAGATTTACTGCATTTACAATACCTAGATGCTATGGTTACAAATCAACAATGAAAAATAAAATAATTTTCCTAGGTAAAAATGTTATGTAATTTCAATCTGACTTGGTCATGTGATCACAATAAAGGGATTTCATTGTTGTCATTTTAGTTTGATTTGTTATATAAGAAAGGATTATAAGGCATCAAAATAGTTAAATGCATAAGTAGAATACAATTGTCATTCATTTGAAATTTAAAGCATAAATAATATTTAAAATATATAAAAAATTAATACACAGAAGTTATAAAAAAAGTACTGATATGTTGGCAAACAGGCAGGAGATAGCGATGTACATTAATTAATTCACAAAAAATTGTGGTCCTAAACTTTCATCTTCCGGAAGTGTTCTAAATCAAATATTGTCCGCAGACACCTTTTATTGCAGTTTACGAATTCGCTTTGATCCAATAGCATTTGCTCGAAACAACAGCTCAGACAAGAATGGACATGTGCATCATAAGTCATTAGAGTTAATGTGAAAGTTAATATTGTGAAAGTTGTTTCCATATCCGAGACAGGCTTCCTAATAGGTAAATATATAAAAATGAAAACACATTAAATAATGTGGGAATTATTTTTTACCAAGTAGATGTAGTATGGTAGTATTGTAACTTGAAAGCATGCCGTTGAAAATGAAATGGCAACATTTTTAGTTTTGAATTGGAAATAATTTAGAAGATGATTGTGATGGTTGAATGATCATGCAGCTTACTCATACAGACTTCCATGGGAAGATGAAGTGAAAAAGTGGGAAATCTAAATGGACGTCTGCTTATGAATAAGATATGGTTCAATACAAGCTACTTTGAATGTTTAGGAATTTTATAATATGTCAACCAAATACCTACTTGTCAAATAATCTGTTTGTCCTGTTTTACCATTACAATTTTCACTATTAAACTTTGGAATTTTTTTTTTTATGATTTACATTTTATAATAATCTATAATTAATGGTGAAATTTTACTATATCGCACAGGCCTTAATCACTAGCACTCAAATATTAAATTAAAGATTGAGTTTTAATGATTATTTATTTGGTTTTTAAGTCCAAATATATTATTTATATCTTTTTTATATATTACAGATGCGTAATTTAAGGTGCAGTTCAGTTGCAATTACAATTAACTCAAATTAGGTTCGTAAAAATTTGGCCTTAAATTATGTTCTAATATCTATTTTATAAGAAACCATTTGTGATAATTTTTATAAAACTTATTGTATGAAAAAATTTTTATTTTCATTTGTATTTTTTCTTTTTTTTTGCTTTGTTCAGATTATCTCAAAGACAAATGGATGTGAAATATATTTTCATATTTTTTTTATGGATATACACATTATAGACATTAATTTCAAGATTGCAAATATTTTTATTTATGAAAATGATTCTTCTGCAGTTTAACTCAGTGTAAATTTATTTAAATAAAGTGCAAGTCACTAGTACCAAACAATTTAAAATTATGTATTTTTTATGCTATTGAACATTTGATTTTTGAATTTTACTACTGTGAAAAGAGATATCAAATTGAAGCATTTAATGTGTACTTTAGTCAGAGAATTTCTTTTTTTAGTTGTCAACTGCCAGTAACTTTCTGTAGTGCCAAAATTAAAATTAATTACAAAAGTTCAATATTGTAAAATTTAGAGCTAAGGTAAACTATTATTGTTTTAATAATCATAATTAACTTAAAAGTGTAAACTAAACTAGTCATCAACATTTTACATATGAAGCTGAGTAATACACGGAATTATTTCTCTTGACAAACCTTGTACACGGTAAGAAATTAATAAAAAGAGGAATATAGGTAAATCCATTTTGAGCAAATTATTTAATAGTAAGTTGTTTTATTTTTTTTTGTATTTTGTACTTGTTAAATTGAAAATAACATAGATTTTCCATTTTAACAGATTGATTCCAAGAACTCGCCAGAGTGAAAGAGTGAGGGCAAGGATCATCACACACCGTAGTCAAAATCAAGAGAGTGTGAGAGCACGAATAATATCTAACCACAATCAGAACCTTGATGGAGGATCTAATGAGGCTTCTACAGGTGGAAATGGATCGGGTCCAAGTTCTAGTACAAATACATCATCACGAAACCATAATACAGTGTCATCAACAACTGGTCGGAAAAAGAAAAGAAAGAAGAAGAAACCAAATATAAGAATCACCTATGAAATAGACGAAACTACAGGCGAAAGAACTGCTGTAAGAACTAAAATAAAAAAGAGAAAGAAGAGTAGAAGACAAAGAAACTCTGAACGGCGAAGGCGTGTTCCAAAAACTGTAAAGAAACGTTTGGCAGTTACATTAGGAATGTGTCCACCTCGCCAAGCTGTTCAAGCTACACCTGATGTCAGGGGACCACAAAACACACCAAATAGTATTGGTTTTCAGAGGAGTCAAGCTGGTATCCCTACATTACATTTGTTCGGTCAAAGAGATGAGTTGGACTACTTTTCTGGTTCTGAGTCTGATATGGAAAGTGGAGGAGGTTTAAATTTGCTTATTAGAAGACGTCCAAATTTCTCTGATGCTGCAGTAATGCGCAGAGCTGCTAGAAGGAAGACCTTTGCGTTACCCACACCTGTCAGTTCAACTGATCTACTTGGAAGCATTTTAGACAGCCAAGCTAAGTTCCATTCAAAAAATACTATACTTTCTGTAGAAAAAGATGGTACAGTAAAGGTTGGAAAAAAAGATGATTTTACTAATAATAACAATAAAATCAATGTTAAAGATTATAATAACAAAGATATAAGACAAACGCCTATGTATTCAACAAGGTCACCCAATGGATCACCATCGTTTAGTAGTGCTAGTGACTACAGAAATGAAACTAACAGTTCTGATACCAGAAGAAGTACAGTTGCAACTTCTTCATCAGAAGCTGTTGGAAATTCTTCTCGTGACAATGAGCAAGAAGGCTCTGGAGAGTACAATGATCAGTCAATTTATTCCTTATATGAAACAGATAAAAGTGATGCCAAAAGAGATAAAAAATCGGATGAGAATAGAGCTGATACACCTAATAGTGATTCGGAGTTAGACATATATAGTGATATTGAAACAGTTAGCACAAGCAGAGCAGAAGAATATGAAGATATGAAGCCCCCTTCACCTCCTATTCTAGTTATGCCAACTATTCAAAGTGATGAAGAAGCAAATAATAGTGATGTTGATTTAGTTATCGATACAGAAAAGATAGATGAAAAATCAGGGGCTTCAACACCAGTTGATCTTAAGCATGACTTTAAAGAAGAAGTTTCCTCAACTGTGGATTCCACAAAGCAGCCAAACTTAGTAACCTCTGTTCCCGTATCTACAGTTGCATATTCTACTTGTGATATACAATCAGAAAGAGTCCAGTCCTCATCTCACATCGAAGAAATACGCAAAAATCATGATGAAGATGATGATATGGATTCTGAGGATGAGTGCCCAAATTTCTCTATTTATTCTACTGAAAGTATAAATTTAGCCAAAACTACAGATTTATCTATGATGAATACCCAGCCAGTTATAGCAGAAGATTACCCTAATGAACAAGCTGATTCAAGTTCTGCAGCAATTCTGGATGCTACAGATACTGTTCCCTTCAATATTTCACTTCCAGATTGTGAGAGTAGCACACGTGAAGTAAAAGATGATTTTGTAAATGATAATTCAGATGAAACTGGCAAAGAAGATCATGACCTGTTTATAGAAGGTGACTTAGATTCCAAACCAGATGAAAATACTAAGCCAGATGAAGATACTAAGCCGGATGAAGATGCTGTGCTTGATGAAAGTATTAACAAGGCCTCAGAAATAGAAGCTACAAATGAAGATTGTAAACAAGAAAATTCACAAGAGGTGGTTGCAATTAAAAATAAAAAACCTAAGCTTGGGGGACTTTACAGCGATTCTGAAGATGAAACTGTCATAAAAATTGATTCACAAAAACCATTTGGAATAGGTGATATAAGAAATATGACAGAGGATATAAGTGAAGAAGAACGCAGTTATACACCATGTTTAGATGAAAAGGAACTTCTGAAGGAGGGATTGGAAGGCTTAGATACAGAAATGATTTCAGATGAGGACCGGAATGATTTTGATGAATCTCATGAGTTGAAAACTGTCTCAGATGGTGATGCTCTGGAAATTAATGCCAAAGAATCTGAATTAGATTTCACAAAACCTGAAGACTATGAAGAGGGCGAAATTGTTGATAAACTGAAAGGAAAGAAAACTGAAGAACCACTTAAATCCAATGAAAATGAGGAAGAGACTTCTGAAGTTGTAAATAAAATAGAAAAAGAAGAAACCAACGTAAATAAAGAAAATGAAAGCACCAATGTTGATGCTAATTTTAAAAAATTAAGCAAAAGCAATAAAGACAGAAATTATAGAGATAAAGAAAAAGAAAGGGAAAGGGAGAGAAGCAAATCAAAAGAAAAGAAAGATAAATCAGAAAAAGGAAATAAGAGAGAGAAAAAGAAGGAAAAACGAAAGGAACTTGAACGCTATGATGTTAGAACAATTATTGCTGAAAAACCCAGAAGATTAAAAGATAAATTTGGACGAGATATTAAGAGATCTGCATCACGCTCAAGTAGATCTAATACACCACCTATTAGAAGATCAGTATCTAGAGAGAGAAGGTCTGGGTCTAGAGAAAGAGTCAACAGGCGCAGGCCAAGATCAAGGGAGCGACGGTCTTTGACAAAGTCACGATCTCCAGAAAGACGAAGATCAGCAGAGAGGCGACGATCACCAAGGTCAATGGACAGAAGACGATCTAGGTCAAGAAATAGGAAACGTCATCGCTCAGCAAGTGAAAAACGGAAGTCTAGAAAAAAGTCACGAGATAGATCTAAAAAACCCAAGAAAAACAAAAGCCGCAGTCGACATCGTTCAAGATCTGCATCACCAAGAAAAAGAAGAAATTGGGAACGTGAGCGTAGACATTCCAAAGGCCGCACGCCCTCTTTATCTAGGTCCGATTCTCCAGGCCCAAGAAATCCTTCACCTTCTTGGACGCCTCCTTATATGATGGAAAACCATTCAAATGTACGACCTCATAATTTAACTGTTATTTTACCAAATGATGCTAACAAGAAAAAGAAAGATAAACGTAAAAAGGGAGAGAAAAGAAATAAAGAATCAGGTGATCGAAGACGTCGCAGGAGAAATGATAGGTCACCACATCCTTCAAAAGAAGTATTTGCTTCTGGCGACAATATTTTAGTAAGTGTCAGTTTTAATAAAGAAAATGAAGAAAGAGATGTCACAAGTAAAAGGAAGCGTGATAATGGAACAGATGAACTGTCTACCAAAAGAACTCGCAAGGAAAAAGAAAAAAGACTTCGGGAAAGAAGGAAAGTTAGGAATCAAGATTTATCTACTATAAAACCGGTAGCTATTATTGACTTGGATAGATCGCCCTTCAAAGAAATCACTCCGTCACCTAAAGATGTAATTGTCTTAACAGATAGTGAAAATGATGAAAACAATGTGCTTAGCTTACAGAAAGCTATATGTGATTCATCTCAACAAGTTGTTAGTCCTGAAAGACCTATGGCTACTGGTTACAGCACAGGGCCTAAAACACCACCTGAACCTCAAGTGAAGTTTTCATTAAATTCTAAACAACCTCAAATAAGAGTTATAAACAATCCATTACATGAACCTGACGATATGGAAGGTGAAGAAATCGATCCTCAAGAGGAATTAGAGCAAAGATTAAATGATGTAATGCACAAAGGTCCCAATACACCTCCAGAGCCACCAAATTCTCCACCTAGTTCACCTGATGCTTATGATCCATTTGATCCAACAAAATCAAGATCTCCAACTCCTGAGCCAATGCAAGCCAACATACAATCAAGTACCGTTCAGAGTATTGACAATACAAATGAAAGTACATTAGAAAACCGAAACTTAGAGATTCCGGATAAAGGAACAAATCAAACACCCGATGTTGTAATATCTCATACTCCACCAACTTCACTAGCAGACATTCAACCCGCTGATTCACAAAGTAGTGTGAGGGTTGTAACTCCTGAAAAATCTCCAGAATTGAATGTAATAGGAGTAGTTATAAATCAAGTAGTGCAATCACAAGCATCTATTTTTCCTACAATCATTACCAAGCCAATGTCAACAACTGCTTATCCTACTTCGTCAGCTAACATAGCACCTGCAACTAACTCTATAAGTTTGGCTGGTAATAGAATTAATATTCTAAGCTCAACAATTTTAGCACCTGCCACAGTAGCATCAGCTATACCACAGCGCATTGTGCTGCCAAATACAACAAAATCAAGTCCAATTAAAGTATCACCAACAAAGCTTCCAATTAAATCATCACCAATTAAACCTATGCCCGTGAAAAGTTTAGGAAAGGCTAATGTCAATGCTAAATCTACTAGAAAAACTAATAACCGCAATCAAAATGGTACAGACACAGGAACTGATGCTGTTCTTGATTTTGAATCTCCTTATTCTCCTGGTTCAAGTGATTACGAAGATCTTTTCGAACCTCCTCCAGAACCGTCAAAACCTTCATCGAAAAGTATGGCTTCTAAAAACAAAAAGGAACCCAAATTACAAAATGCTTTTGATAATTTGTTTGGATCTTCACCAGGTACAGGATATAAGAACAAAGGAAAAATGAAACATGCTAAGACAAAAGGAAATAATCCAAGTAAGATTTATTGCTATTATAAAAATACATTCTTTCAATTTTGTTTCTTTATATTGCAGAACATAAACTTATAGGTGTGAAATTGGATGAAGATCATTTGAAAATTTTGGATGAAGTGCCCAATTCAGCAGTGGAGATGCAGGTTAAAGATAAGGTAATAATTTGACTTGATATTGATTAACATGTAGTTGTAGTTGAATTAGTTCAGTTTGCCTAACTAGGTTTGAAAAAAACTCTCAAGGTAAAGTGCTTTTAGTTTTTATGCAAAATAATAAGAGGTATCGCGTATGTGGAAGCATAATTACTACTCAAACAATCTGCACAATAACTGTACTATAATTTAAGTTTAACCCTTTCCACTCCAATTATTTCTCCAGTTGCATTCTGCTAAGATCATAAATTTTCATATCCCACTTAGTAAGTTTTTTTTGCTTATTCTATAAACAACCCTGCTTTATAACATTTTGATTCTGTATCCATTGCTTTTATTCACGCTCTTTTCAGTGAATTAGATTAGAATTTGTTGTCTTCAGTGTCAAATAACATGCACCAGAAAAACAGAACGATACTTCAATATTTATGTTAAAATCAAAACACTTAAATGCTCTAATATATTATATTGAAGATTTATCTTAGTACTGCGACTTAATATTTTCTATCAAAACAGTGCTAACCCATAAAAATTATGTAGATTTTTGCGACTTCAGGGTTCCCTTTAGCGACTGCGAATTTGTTAAATCACTAATAAAATTAAAATACAAGAAAACATTTAAATACATTTTTTGCAATAAATCGATAGTTTAAAACACAATTATGGTATGTCTAATGTAAATAATAAGTTTAAAGCCATGGATTCATTGATATGTAAATTGTCAGTTACACACAAACAGCAATATTGTTTTGTTAATTATGTATGTATGTACTTATTTATTAGTATTATTTAAAAAATTATTTCAATAAATAGTGGTTATTTGAATATTTTTTTATAAAAAGCTTTTATAAGCTTAGTTTCATCTATTATTTCTGGTTCTAGGCATCATATTAAGAAATCCCCTATATATCGTGGTATTTTTCTTATTTTGACAGTGTCCGGAACGCATCCCTTCCGATAAGCGGTAGTTACCTGTATTTTCTACGTTTACTATTTGAAAAAATTCTATCAAAAAGAGTGCAATATTTTACATAAGTTTTGTTATAAAAGTAAACACGTACAATTTGTTACTTGTGACACTTCGCACAAAGATGCGATATTCTAAAATTCAGTCCCTTTCTTTTTATTATTTTCATCACTTTTTCATCAAAAATTGAATTCAAACCAACATTTATTTTCTGTTGGATTATGGGTTATATTTATTTCTATTTGCTATCAAAATCAACCTCACTGAAATTGTATATTTTCTATCATGCTAATGTACAATTTGATTAAATCAATCAATGTTTAAATAATTTTATATTCCTCTTTTATTTCTTTCTAGTTCCTAAAGAAACTTAATCGTCAAGAACGTGTGGTGGAAGAAGTTAAATTAGTACTCAAGCCACATTACAACAAGAAACACATCAACAAAGAAGAATACAAGGATATATTGAGAAGAGCTGTACCTAAAGTAAGATTACTATTATTATACTAGGTTCGATGATATGTTATATTTGTTTAGGTCAGGGATGTGGAGTTGGTTATTTAACTCCGGCTACAAATTTAAGAGATATTAGTTTCTAAACAAAATTATAAAATTTTTAAGAACCATTTTGGTTTTGGTAAACAACAATGTAACTATGGAGGGATGTTTATTCGGTACATGGAATGTATTAGGCATAAAAGAAAAAGAGGAAGGGCTGGTACACGAGATAGAAAAATATAGATTGGATTTTGTAGCTATAACAAAAACAAAGGAGGATGAAAGGATGGAGGAAAGAGATCATTTCTGGGCTGAGATGCAAGAACTGGTGGAACAGTGTAAGGGAGATTATATGGTTGATGGTTGACTTTAATGCTAGAGTGGGAAATTATAATGAAAACTATGAAAGTGTCATGGGATAGTATGGTAAGAGTGTAAAAAGTAATAACGGAAGATGACTTATAGAATTCTTCTTGGAGAATGACTTAGTGATTGCAAATACATTCTTCCAGCACAAGAATATACATAAGAGTTGCACCAAGAAGAGGGGAAATGTCTGTAATCGATTACTTCTTGGTAGAAAGATTAAATAAAAGAAACGTAATGGATGTTAGAGTCAAACGGGGAGCGGAAATTGGTATTCATCACTACCTGTTGGTGGTGTAAATGAAAAGTAGGAGTAACAGTGGAATTTTAGAAGTAAAATGCAGCGAGCAGTCTAGGCGAACGGAAAAGATTGTGTCATATAGATTAAGCCATATGCAAGTTAGAAAAAGATATCAGGTATTGATTGAGTAGCACATGGAAATATATGGTGAGCGGATATACAATTTGGATTTAGATGTGACTTGGCTGAATTTTAAGGAAATCATATTGAGAGCAGCGGAAAACGCATGTGGAAAAAAAAGGAAAGAGGATGTCATGGAGGAATGACAAAATCAAGGAGGAAGTAAAGAAAAAGAAGGAAATATGGAAACAATATCTGGAGGAGAGGAATATGAACATATATGCACGATCAGAAAGTGATTTACAATGGAATGTTAATGTACTGGATAAGGAGCTCAGAGCAAGAAATATGATGGTGAATGTTACAAAAACGAAGGTTGTCTTGGTGGGCAGATCAAGGAGACAGATGGAGGCGACGATAAACACCCAAGTGTTTGAGCAGGTGCCGTCATTTAATTATTCAGGATCGGAAATTGAAGGTGTGGGGAAGATGGAGGGTGACGTGAACAGTAGACTGAAAAGTACAGCAGTTCTATTTGGATGCCTTAGTGGTAAGTTTTGAGCAAGGATGAGACATGCCAGAAAGAAAGTTGTCTGTATTCAATGCTATTTACGTGCCAATGTTGAAATATGATAGTGGTGCGTACGGAGAGACAGAAGAGTAGGATATAGGCTGCAGAGATGAAATTCCTGAGACGGAAGTATGAAATTGTTTTGCTCAAAAGTTGTCCCTTTGTTAAAAAATAGCTCCTTTAAATTTGAAATACCTTCCTTCAAAATTAAAAATTCAACAAAACTGTCAAAAACTAGCGACATGTTTTCATGTTATTCAGCTAAATTAATTTTAAATAATTTTAGTCTCGTTAATTTATGTTACTATTAAAACTTCCTTGTAATATACTATTCTGTATTGCAGATATGTCACAACAGATCAGGAGAAATCAATCCGAAGAAAATTCAGAATCTTATAGAAGCATATGTTAAAAAAATAAGACACAGTAAGAAGGTGACTTCGAGTAGCTCTGTAAATCCTCAGAAAGTATGAAATTAAAATTTTAAACATATATTTATTGAAGTATATAATGAAAATTTGTATATATTAATTTTTTTTATTTACAAATAGACTAAGACTAAGTTACATAAAGTTAGATTTATTATTTATGTAGGTAGTGATAAATGTTCAGTTTACTGTAAAAATTGTGTTTTATGATGATATTTGTAGTGAAATATAAAATGGTAATAAACTCTGAATTTTTATTTTTATTTATATGTATATATATAATATGAAATAAGAATTAACGATTGTTTCAGAAATACATGTATGCAAACGTTGAACGAATGAAGTATGCAAATGAAAAGTGCAAGTGAAACTAATTCAAGAGATCAGTGCTGCCACAATTTGGCTCGTAGAAGATTTGCGGCTGAGCAGAGTTTACCCAGTTTCCGACAACCAACATAACGTGCGTGGACCGATGTTTAGACGCAACTAAGGCAATGAAATAATATGAAATAAGAATTAACGATTGTCTCAGAAATACTTTTATGCATTTCATGCTCAATCGTCGAACGGACGAAGTATGTAAATGAAAAGTGCAAGTGGAACTAATCAAAGAGATCAGTGCTGCCACAATTTGTCTACTAGAAGAACTGCAGCCGGGCAGAGTTCGTCCAGTTTCCTACAGTCAACATAACCTGTGTCTAAACTTCGGTCCACGGTCTTTGATAAAATGACCTTGTTGTTTTTACTATATAAATATGTTTGCATGTGGGGCAAATTTGTTTGTATTTGCCAGATTTTGTGAAAATGTCACTGTTATTTGTGTTTGGTTGTGAATGTGTGGTAACGATGTCACATTTTTCGAAACCCAAATTGTGGCCGGAGATTTTTTCTAATTCAGTAGTTGTAGTTGAAACTATTTTACAGTTTCCTACTGAACATGCTCTAAATATAAAAGAACAAGTTCTTGAACTTGTATGTATGTCAGGCACCAAACCAAATATGAAATGCTTCACTGTAATGGTTTGCTTTAATAACAGTTCAAGTTTTCATTTAATAATCTACACATCAAATTACTTTTATAAGGTCATACCTGGACCTACCAACTTTTTCAGGAAATTTATTCAAAAAATATTTCAGCAAAATTTTAAATTCATTTAATAATCGTAGAAGTTGAGATAAGTATTTAAAATAAATTTTTGTCAAATAATTTGGCTCTGTAAATTGATTATTTCCTGTGAAAAATCCTTTATTATTATTATTCAAGTTGATTTTAGCTCTTGCCTCCAGATTTAGGTGTAGATATGGGATATCATTTTTCAATATGGTTCATTTTCTTTGCATTATAGCTGGACAATTATGAGACCAATTATGACCTACAAATGCCCCGGGTGAGCATTGCTATATTGGGAATATTCTATTATGAGAAAAGAGGCAAAACATCTATATCGAGTGATACAGGTTCCATGTACGCTTTGATAACTTTTTAAATTGTACATGTATTAATTTGAAACTTAGTAAATCTACATATTAAACATCATTTTGGCATAATAAAATTTAATTTTGTTTTTTTTTAATAGAATACCTATATATTCTAATAATTTTTGATTTTATTAGTGACTGTGTAAAAGATATGATTATTATTTTTGCAATTTTGGCATCACAAGTTGTTTTTAATTTTATTTCTAGTTTTAGGTTCGATTTGCTCTAAAAATAAAAATAAAATTAGAAAACATTTCTAGTTTCATAGGAAATGCATAATTTGGAATAATATTCCAAAAAGTGATGTTTAATGTGTATATTTATTATTTTAAGTTTCAAATGAACACCTATACAAATAAAAAGTTATTGGGGTGCACATGGAACCTATCACTCAATATAGCCAAAACTCCTTAAATTTTGTGTGAAAGATAAAATAAGCAAGTAACTTGTACCTTTTATTATTTTTATAAAATCTATGGGTAGATATTCTAGATAAAATATTATGCAGTGTAGTGGTATTGTACTAACGATGTCATGCACAGTTCGATCCAAAAAGATCCATAGCTGGATTGTCAATGCAATTAGTGTGTCAGTACTATTACGGAAATTAAAAAATAATGCATCTGGTAGTTGTTCTTGTGTTACTGAATTGTACATGTTAATTTCTAAATTAAAGTGTGTGTACATTACATATCGTGAATTTGGTTGGAAACTGACTTGTGAAATACTTAAACTTTTAAGGTACAATAATAATGCTCAGTACAGTCAACTACGTAAAGTAAAGGAAATCATTAGGTTTGAAAGGTAAGTGGTAAACTCATAAATTGAGAGAGAATATACGAAACAGATATTGCAGTTTATAAATCACTGATAATTTAGATATTCAAATAAAAAAAATTAAATAATAATTATAACATTATTTTTAACACAGTGATGCTTGGAATTATTACAATTCTTGTTGAAAACTACAAAACCGGTCAGAATTTTTAGGTTTGGTATCATAACTTGTAACAATATTAATAGTAATAATAAAAAAGCATATGAAAGTAAAAATGTAAAAGCTTTGACAACAAAAAAAAAATCAGTCAACTTTCAAATTTGATAATTATGTTTAATTTTTTAGTTTTTAATATGCTACGAGTCTTCGTTTTAGTTGCTTACACAGTAATATCTAGGTAGGTCTGTAGTCACTGGTGATAATTGACATGATTGGTTATTGATGAGACAATAAAGCTCGTATCAAATAAATCAGTTAGATGTTAGACCTCTGGAATTGAAGTCCGAGTACAAACTGTCTGACCAATTAGCAACCTACCTATTATGGGAGCAATGCCTGAAAAGTATAGCAATGAATGAATCATTTGTGACCAATTCATTTGAAATTATAGGATCATGAGGACTGATTCACTAAACTAAATCTGAATTCCCATTTATTTATTTCAGTAAAGAAAATTAATTTCTATCTTTTGCTTCTGCAAAACCAACACGATTATTTCCAAAATCAAATTCAGTGTAGTATTTTCCCATGAACACATCTCCCAGAATCCACAATGGTCCAGCTGGTGGAGGAATATCGATTCCCATGAATCCAGACAAGCAAATTTTTTGTCCTAGTTGTTCAACCTAAAAGCACAATATATATTAATCTACAAGCACACAAGTTTTTCTAGTGACAAACAGAATAAAAAGGGTCCAAAAACCATAGAAAATTTAGTTACTGAAAATGTTTGATAATTTTATATATAATTCAAATATGGCTTCTGCTGTTCTGAAAGACTTTTGCATAAAATCTTATACTTACTACTAAAACATAGTCTTTGCCTTCTAAGGTAAAGTCTTTTCCACCAAGAATAAAGTTAATTGATGGTAATGTTGGGATTGAATTACAATCTATCATAAATTCTCCATTAATAATCTCTGTACCACCAATAGCAAGGTTAAGCGCTTTTACTTCAGCGACGGGTCCAGCAATAAGGCTGGTACCACTGTCAGCAATAGCTTGACATCCTTCAGAACAGAGTATTTTGCCATCAATATTAATAGAGTCCATTTTAAATTCCCAATAACCTTGTCTGCTAACATCAAAATAAGTAAATTCTCCGTTGTAATAGTCAGGGTTAGATCCTCCAAGAAATAGCATACCACCTTCTTCTGCATTTGGATTTCTGGAAAATATGTTTTATAAGTTAATATTTTGGACAAGTATCATAGGTATTAATCTGTACTGTAATTTGTAAAATCTATGAATTCCACGGGTATATTTTTATGAGCCCTAAAAAGAAACAATATTAAATATTTTTTCTTTGTAAAATAAGAATATGCATTATAATTATTGTACATTACTTTAGTAGTCTATCTATTTCTTAATTAAATGAACACATAACTAAAAGAGACAATAAATGTGAATAAAAATAGTGTTAAGTTTACCTGTTTAAATAGAATGAGAATACTGGTTCATCTACTAATTTTTGTTCAATCATGTTAGTAAATACTGAAGGAACTTTCTCTACAGCAATTGTATCAAAACCCATGCCCAAGATACCATCAAATTGTGCTGCAACAAATGCAATACCAGGTTCTTCGGTGGCTTCAGCGAAAGTTTGGCCTTCCACGGTCAAACCATTAATATCAATGCTGTCAGTGGACAAAAAACCTGATAAACTTCCAGACCCATATTGAATTTTAAATTCTCTGCCATCTTTTACGTATGTGCTAGACTTTGTGGCATCATATTTGTTATGTAACCCTAGAAAATAAAGTTAAAATGTGATATTGGATTTGCATTATTTATCAAAATTACTTATACATATTTTGATTTCGTTACCAATATTCATTTTGTTAAGTATGAAATATATTTTTAAAAATATGGGTTGTGACTAATCCTCAAATGTACATCAAATAGCACGGATGCAGATTTATTTCATTAATCTATGAATTGGGGTAGAGAATCGATTTAACATGATCCAAAGTCCGGGGGATCTGTGGTGACAAATTGTTGAAAATGTAGTACTGCAAGAATGGTATATGAATATCTAATTTCTAATGAATTCATTATATCAGAAACGTTTTTTTTTAAAAATTATATTAGGTAGTTGGAAAAAAGATATAATAAGTGTGAAGTAGAAGGATGTTGGTACTTTTATACTAGTCTCCGTCGTACCATAGAAGGCTAAGTTTAAATGGTGATGAAGGGTCTAGCTAATTATTTGTTCGGAAAACAGTATTTAGTGCTATAGTATGTTCCAAGATATTTTTTTAATGCCTATTCACCATTTTTTAACTAAATGTTGCAATCTGCCAGGGAGTTGAAAAGCAAAGGTGCTACCAGCAGTTCTGGAAAAGTTATAGATAAGTGTAAAGTATTCGAAAGATAAATACACTTGCTAGAAATACAGTTGTACAATTTATTATTGTGTAATAAAAACTACGCATTTTAAATATAAATACACTTTAAATTTGTTGAATTGATATTAGTGAACCCGTAAAAACAATGCAGTATAGTTGTTTACTTATTATTTAGAAATATCTATTTATTTGAAGCTTAACAGAAAGAAGTTACAAAATATTTATTGTTAGTAGCCTGTAAAACAATTTAAATAACTTATTTTTTATAGATAAAAATACATGTTAGTTTGAATAAATATTAAACATATAACATGCTGATTAACATTTTGTTTGAAGAGGTGTAAATTTACAAATAGGTGGAGATTACATTAGTAACAGTTAAAATAAAAAAATAAATAGAAAAGAATGACTATCTTGTTAAAAAATATTTACCTGATACAGAGCAACTTTTATGGGAAGTATTCACTATTCTTAATTTTTAAGTAGACTTCCACGGTATAAATCTTCAGGTTTTCCTTCTTGCCGATGTTTACATTTGATAATGTTCCCTGTAATGGTGGAGAACACGTTGACAAGAAGAAAAGCCAATACATGGTTATCTCCCGATAAACCTGAAGATATTCTTAATTCTTATTAAGAGCGATGTTGAGACAATCATGAATAGAAGTGCTTCCAGTTAAAAATAACAATGAGATCAATTTCGAATATAATATGGTATAATGAGTGTAGAAATTTGCGGTGCTGAAAAGAGGTATCAGCAAAAGATGTGGAAAATGTAATCAACTATGATATGGGTGAAACTATAAAACTCAAACTTTGCCAATAAATAAGCAGAACGCACTTCTTACTCTGGTTTTATTAGTACAAACATTGAAAGATGATGGAATAGAAGTAAGTTTTGGAAGGACTAGTGTTCACAGATGTTTAAAATTATGCGGCTTCAGCTATAAAATGGTGGATAAGTGACAATATACAGGGGCTCTCGACTTACGATGAGGTTACGTTCTGATGGCCCAGTCACAAGTCAAATAGGAGTTGAAAACAGTAAAATAATTGCAATAATAATGAAAATTAATTTTAATTCTTATTATAATAACTCATTAAATAGATAGAAACAAATGATAGGGCACAGCTAGAGATGCTGTGCCATATAAGATAGATGAAAAAGAACAAATGGTGGGCCCTTAGTTCCAACGATCATAACAAGTAATGATCATAAGTTGGGGGTGTCATATGTCGAAAACCCCTGTATTATGGAAACACCAAGACTACAAATACTTCGACAAAAATATTTATTTAGAATTTAGCAACATCGCCAAACTTTTAGGCGAAACGTAGCATGACACCCATGATAATGCTTCAGAAAGTTGGACTGATGATTCCAGACAGTGTATTTTAGATGTTTCACCATTGAGAGGCAAGCGCATAATTTTAGCAGCAGGTAAAAACAAGGTTGGATACAAAATTCTTTGCTTTTTCAACCAAGAATATTACCAACAGATCCACAGATTACCATCAGGATATGAGTGTGTAATTATTTGTAAAGTGGTACAGGTACAGTAAAGCTGATATCCAATTTTGCTTCCTGTATCGTAATTATGATAAATACCATTTCATTAACACAAGAAAATTAAGAAAGTATCAATAAAAATAGAAGTAATTTTAAAACTTTGACCTTACAATAATATTTCTCATCCTTCAAAAACAAAGATTAGCTATTAGAAATAATAAGGCAGATAATTTTTGTAAAACAGTATGCAGTGGATGAGATTGTCAAGGAGTTTAGTTACACAGTTTTGCGGCTCATCATCATCATCATCAATATATATATTCAATAATACCAGTATTGTATATATAATCCAATTTAAATGATGCGGAGGAAGTTAAGAGCCACCTTCTAAGGAAAATGAATTGTCCAAAAGCAAGCTCTTTAGTTATTGAACAAATTAAATGTGAATTTAATAAAATAACAAACAATAGTTGGAAAAATTGCATAAGATAAATTATTGATGAAAAAACTACCAATTAGCTAAAAAATTGTAATTTTCATTAATTTCATTCGCTCTTATCATGTCCCTACTAAGTGTATAATGTGATATTTATAGTATTAAGGATCTAAAAAGTGTACCATCTAAAATAGCATACACCCTAGCAGAGGTAATAAATCAATGCTTCTCGGAAGATGTTTTCTCTAATGAGCTGAAGGTGGCAAAGGTTACCCCCGTTTTCAAAACAGATGATTCGTCGGTATTGTCAAACTATCGACTAATTTTTGTGTTGCCATGCACCTCAGAGGTAATTACTTTCAATGGTATATTGGTTTTACTTCATATTAGATCAATCATTTGATATTTGTGAAGGTACAATAGATAATTCTATGCTATATCTTATAACTATAAAATTGAGACGTAATATATCTCCTAATTTCTAAGACTATATAGTATTCTATTTAATTCTACATCATGGTGTCCCCTTCTAATCTTTTATTTCTTCTGTAAGAAACTTTTTTAGATGATAGTTCAATAGCCATTACCATATTATTTTTAGGTGATAGTTCAACAGCATTATATTCAATTAGTAATTCTTCTATTTTTTCTTTAAGTAACTTCTTTAGATAATAGTTGTTCAAAAATCTTTAACATCGCCAATATAGAATTTTGACAATTTACACATTCATAAATTATTTATGGAACAATAGTTTTGTAAATGGTCGAAATAATTTTATAATTGAGTAAAGCTAATTCATTTTTTTATACTATGCAAAATCCATCAAAAATTAATAATTAACCCTTTCATTTCATATTATCGTGTATTTCAGCCGCTAGCTATTTGCAACGTGTTTTAATACTGCAGAAATTTACTGTCATGGATGTCGCTAAGGTAGCATGGAACTCCTACTGCAGAGAACTATTTTTTAAATTTAAAATAAGTGTCATTATTCAATATTTTATGTAAATTTGTGTAATGTAACATTCATAGGCATATGTTACACTTTAATTTGCACAAATATAAACAAGATATGTTTGCCACAGCACAGATTATAAAACCTCTGTTCTGTTATTAGATTATTAAATATTAAATGTTCTAAAATGTCATAAAAAGAAGATGCTGCCAGCTGCTTATATTTGGTAATTGTATTTTAATTTGTACATATGCACAATGTTTGTGAAGTAAGTGTTACTGTATTTTGTTATTTACACTTTATGTCCAACATTGTATTGCTTATCTGTCTATGTATTTTGACTCCTGCCATCATTGGTGGTAGGTCTTATTGTCATTTCTGATTTTATACAGCAATCGTATAATACGTATACCAAGAATCTATGAATTGTTTTCTTGGAATTGTTTCTTTTTGACACATCTATAAATATATCATACTGTGTACAAGTTAATACACCAGCCTCGTCTGTACAGAAAGCCACCTGTTGATTTTGTGTAAGCAGTTGTTAAAAGCCTTACGCACTGTTGTTATAAACATTTCTTGAAATTTTAATTAGATTTTAGAAGTCTGGTATTTTTGGGAAGCATCTATTGTTACCTCGAAATATCATTTTATTAGAATTTACTGGTTGCTTCCGGAAAGTTCTAGAATTATATATAAGTATAAATAAGAAAGTTGTTTACTATTTGAGTTAGTTCCGTTAGAAATTTTATATGTGATTATTCAGTAACGAATAGTTAATTGTGATGTGTTATTTTAATATTTGATAAATCAAATATCGAGCGAACCGGCCAAGACAATATATTAAATACAGAAATGAACTACGAAATGAAAAATTAAGGGGGAAACATGCCGAATTGCAGTTGACACATGTTTCTGATATTAAGACATGAGCACTGCTCTTGTTAGTAATTAGCTGTACCCCACATACGAATACATGTGTATTTTGTAAACTGTGTAAAAGTGGTATATACTAACAGATTGTGAGTTTAATAATAATTATTAATACATTTCAAACATGAATAATGATGACTTTCATCATAGCGAGACCTTGCACAGCTTTAACAGAAAAAATGTTTATGATTTTTTTATGTTATTAAATACTTACAGCAAGCAGGATTGATCCCAGTGCACTTTTTGGAGGGAACCCATAAATTGGATGAACCAGTATCAAATACTACAGTAAACTTTTGGAGTGGAGTACCAATACCAATGAGTCCGAAATACTGTGCCTGGAGAGTAATATTTGTGTAATTTACTAAAATTTAATTACATACTGGAAATAAATGTAATAGACTTCCACGGTTATTATCTGTATGAAAATGTACCTTGCAACAGTGGACGAAATGTCGGCACTTATCAGAGCCTCTACACAGTTTCCACACAGAAACAACATTCATACATACTGGTAATTTTTAACAGATGGTTAGTCCAGAAATAATAATACATACAAATTTTTGCGATTTTTGGTTTTTGTGTAAGAACATTATTAAACATAAAAACACTTAAAAAACTATATTTAAACCATTTTTCATCTTTTGAAGAGCAGCAGATCTATTGACCAGAAAGCTAATATTTTTAAGTAATCTGCTAAAAATGATTTTGATGCAATTATCAGCTGTTGTTGAGATTTATTAGAATTATATTCTTGCTAGAAGATTGTAAACTAACATAAAAACTGAAACATGATACAAGCTCCTATCATTGGGGATATAAACATAAGTATACTATAACAAATCAATGAGATGAAAATTTGTCAAGAATCACATCACTAGTATACAAGATCATTAACAATGAATTTTACCTGATATTAACTTTGCATATAAGAAAGAAAACAAATAAACAAGAGAAAATATGTATAACATTATAGACCACAGAGAAACTATCTAGTAAATTAAAATATCAAATATATATATATATATATATATATATATACACAATTTGAAGAATTTTCAAAGCAGATACAAGACAAAGACTCTAAGCATACACTAAAACATTCAAAATACATATATTAGAGAACTTCTCAACAAAAACTTGGTAATCCCTGAGATAAGCAGAAAAATAAAAATAGAGATAACCTATACAAGAAACTAAAAACTTACACAATGAACAATCAATGAAAAGAAAATCATCAAGTTATATGTAAGGAAATTACTACAGCAGAAGGGTCAAAGAAGTTGAGGGCGATTCAAGGGAAATATGGTATTAATGAAAAATAAAATACATAATGGTTAAAAAAATAGAGAAACCATTATAGAAATGGTATTCAATGGAAAAACTTGTGCACAATAAATAACTGAAAAAAAAAAATAATTGTTATCTAGAAGGTGCAGAAAACAGTAATCCCCTACAACAACCAATACATAAACACACAGAAGAAGGCTATTTAATTTACTATGAGACCAACAAAACTGGAGGTATCAATTATACTAAAAACACTGAATAATAAAAGTAGTACTGGTCCCAGTATTCTGGCAGAATCTACCAAACTGATAAATTACTCCTTAGAGTAATTAAAAATTGGAAAAATCACATCCATATCTATAATTGACCCCAAAAACTTTAGACTCATAGCAAACACATTAACACTGACAAATAAAAAAGATAATCCTTGGCAAGTTGATAAAATATCTGAAAGAGAGAAAGAGATTTCCTTTATGCAAACAGCATGGTTTCAAGAGAACACTTCAACGAATATAGCTGCAGCGGAATAATATAGATAAGCATAAGTAAGTAAATGGGTCTGTTCCTAGATCTAAAAAAAGTATTTGACACAGTTTTCTACGTGAAACTACTGGATGCACTAAAAAAAAGCTGAAGTAGGAGAAAACAAAGTAACCAGTGGTACAATTAGCTCTGCAAAAATAATAACAAGATTGCCACTAGGGTCAATTCTGTCTCAAACACTTTTCATTATATATGTAAATGAAATTGGAAAACTATATAAGGAGCAAATACTATTTGCAGATGATGCAACACTCATTTATAAAGCGGAACTGGAAATCAGATAATTGAAATTGAAAGATGATTTCTAATTCAACTAATTATGAATACACAGAAAACATAATACCTGGTATTAAACCATCGAGAACATATCAGAACAGAAGATATTAAAAAACAGTGAAGATTTGGTCTCACCATAATAAATACAATTACAGCCTGGATATGTAACATGACAAGGGTTGTGAGGTAGCCGAGTTCAGTATTTTGGTAAGGAGCAAAGGAGATCATTATACTTGTAACTAATCTGGGGGTACACAAATAAAAAACTTATAAATATACTTGGAAAAATATAAAATAAGGCAATAAACGCTACGTTTGGCTTACAAAGGAGACATCCAACAAGGAAAATATACAAGGTCTACAGTATACAAACTTTGAAAGATATCATTAAAACAGGCGGCCTATCATATATCTATCAAATAAGATATAAACAGACAAAATCAACAATAAAGCTTAGATACAAATACGAATTCTATAATCACAACCTAAATAACCTACACTGAAACAGTATTAATACAACAAAAAATGGAATACAAAATATAGTTACTCAAGGAATACAGGTATACAAGAGAATGAATGAAGAAACGAAGAGTATTTTAAATATAATAAAATTTAAACAAAAAGTAGTAAAAATATTAACATTTAACATAAGACTAAGAGACAATAATAAATGAAAACATAACCAGTGTTATGTATACATTAACTTTTAGGTTAATTACATATTAAATTTAGGTCGAACCATGTATATATTAGTTAATTATATTATGCATGTACCGGTTCTAGATCGAGATCCTTTTTTTACAAAGGGTCTAGTTGAGATAAAACTATATGATAAATACAATATTAAAAAAAAAACAAATTTGTTGTAAATATTGTTTCTATAGATTGTGCAATAAGATAATAGTCTTAATGTCTTTGTTAGTGGCGTAAGTTTTGCTGATGTGTATCGGATCATAGAGGTCTAAAAGAATCACGATCATGGCTTATAAAAGTTTTAAAAAGTATGACCCAAGCAACATTTTTAGAATATTAAATTATTTCACATGTGTATTTTGAAAACATTATTGATGTACGAATTTTATATTGTTATTCTAGATGGAAACCATGTAGAGGCTATCAAAAATGGCAAAATTCCATCTACTGTTGCAATGTACAGTAATGTAGAGGTAAATTTTATATAAAATATTACTGTAGCGAAATATCTTAAAATCCAACACTAAACACACATTTGGATATATCCTACATATACAAAATTCCCTTTATCCCCAAATGTCTGGTGGAGAATGCAGTTTTGTTTCATGATATTAAATTTAAGTGTCATTCTATAGACATTTGAATTAAATTATATATATTCTGAAACTTACATCTAAGAAGTTGGTAAGTGGAACTCCATGTATATTTCGTGCACTAAAACGCTTTTCAATGTTTTGGATACTTTTTGCTACTTGCTCTACTGTTTTAGGGGTTGTTTGTATTCTCTGCAGTGGAATTCTGAAAAAAATATTATTTTGCATGTATATAACATACATTTAAATATTATACCATAAAATATTAATTATAACATGTGTTGACATACTGGTAGAGATTAATTTAAAATTGGTTAACCAAAAATGTGAACAATGTAAATATATGGTTATCCATAAAACTTATAATATATATATATATATATATATATATATAATATATCCATATAACTTATAATTTCTTATAAATTGGAATGACATTCTCAAAGTATGCACATAATAATGCAACAGAAGTTTCATAGTGCATCTTCTTAATGATTTTATGTAATGTAGGATATATAATAACATATTCAAGACATGGTCAACATATTCTCTGGGTTATATTTTTACAGTAGTACATATATTGACATACGAACAGTTAATAGATTTTAAAATCATAAACCAATACAATTTGAAAAATTCAGAAACAGATAATTTGTTTCAGGTAAATGATAATTTTTACTACTCCTTTAGGGAAGAATGTTTTTATGTACCTACATATATTAAATAATACATTTTTTTGATGCTACCTAATAATAAGTCAAGATTTGCTGATGCTACCCTTAGAGAGTGTTTTTATATTTAAAACTTTTCAATTAAATCGCCTGTGATTTTTCATTCCCCCCAAGAAAATAAAAATATAGCATGTTATTTGAGTTTGGTCTGTCGAGTTTTTGGCCTGCATCACACCAAAATCTTGCATAAGATTAAATGACTAAATTAGTCCACTTAAGCAGATATTTAATCTTTTTACTGTGGGAACCATATACACCCGCAAAACAAAAACATTATTATGGTGCGGGGACCGGATTAATCCATGTTGCTTGTTTATATGCTTATTTTTTAAAATATGCAGTGCTGTTGGTGTATTCAAGATTATTAGAGCCTAAAGTTTATAATTTAATTACCTCCCCCTACATTTTAAATATCAATACCATTTATCCTCTTCATACAACGGAGTTCGGTAAATAAATTTAATCCATGTTAAAATAATACCCCATATATATGGCACGTAGGCAGTCCATGGTCAAAAACGCTTGCCAGAGTGAAAAGGTTAAGCCATATCAAACATTGTGTCAGCAAATGTAACGATAAATGTAGATCTTCTACAATAATTCTCAATTGGAATATGAAAATCTGTCTTATATTTCTTAAACATTTTTATTTATTTACATAATGGTGTTTTTATAGTACAACATCCATAAAACCTTTGAATAATGGCAGCAGATCCTTAAATAAACTCAGATAAAAATGTTTTGTCCCAGTAGCCTTCGTAAATGAATATTTATTGAAAGATATATTTCTATTGAAACTGAAATTAATTTCCTGTAATATTAGAATCTCCTATGACTTCATGTTTCTTTTTTATGTGTAATATTAATGGTGCAAGCAAAGGTCTCAAAAAACTAGATGGAAACTTTCACGAAAAACATTGTTATTTGTCAAATATGTTTTTGAGGGTGATTCACAATTCACAAAAAAATGTAAAAATAGGTGGAAAGCAATTTCCTTTTTGGATTTTATGTTGTTAGTTTTGACATTATACCTATTATGGTGTACACATGATTTTGTGAAATAATGTAGGGGTTTCAAATGTTCAATACCCACGTTAAAAAGCTTTGGTTTGATTTTTTTAATAGCAGCCAACTCTCAATCCATAATTTTGATCAACCAAATTTAAGAAAAATAAATAAATTTAAAAAAAATTACCTTAGAACAGTACAGTGAATTCCAACCACCACACATACCAATAATAAGGAGCTTAGTCGAAACATTTTGTTTTAGTCTCAATTCAACCAAAGAAAAAGACTAACCTTTAGAAATTTCAGAGCCTATTTAAAAGGATGCTGGTTATCAAGTTGTTCAAAAGATTTTGATGATAAGATATCTCACTACCTAATGTTTGTGATAGTCATCAGATCTATCAATATCTTATATAGCAACAGGACATGCAAAAAAGGTACTCCTCATTTACAACATTAAAATGACTTTTTTAATGGTAAGTAATAGTAATGTATAAGGTAAATTTATCAGGAATGTAACATAAAAAAAAATAAATCAAGTATATTAGTAACTATTTCATTTCGATATCTAGCAAGCAATCTGCACATATGGTCACACATTTTAACTTTAAAGTGGCATTTCAAAAACAAGGCACTTGATGAAAAAATAAAGTCCTTCAAATGTAGGTTTCGAAACAAGTATTATATTTACAAATTAACTTTATATTATGAAAGTAATAAATGACATGCTCTCAGTGATTGGTAAAACAATTTTCAATCACTATCAATTGAGGGAACTGCAATCAATTATTGGGGTTGGGGAATTCAGACTAATTCCTTTTCATGTAGCATTCAATAAAGGTTTAACAAAATTATACAATATTTAATAAGCTTGTATATAATGGATCAAGAAATAAAGAAGTAATTTTTTTTACAATTAAAATAGGTGCAATTATTATAACTATTGTTATAATAATAGACCAATTTTTGAATTTATAATATTGCTACTATAATGTTAAAATTAATTATTTTTGTGATAGAAAAAAGTGTATCAATAAAACTATTCCCA
The DNA here is from genome assembly GCA_033557685.1 of Sperchopsis tessellata. Taxonomy (NCBI): domain Eukaryota; kingdom Metazoa; phylum Arthropoda; class Insecta; order Coleoptera; family Hydrophilidae; genus Sperchopsis; species Sperchopsis tessellata. The sequence goes on along the minus strand of JAWQRN010000042.1, from coordinate 5,586 downwards.
GATTCACCATTACATCACTAAGTCGTGCATTAAGATTTATTTACATCAACCACATTGATCATTGACTCCGAACTTTATATTTTAACAAGGTCTAATCATCTACAATTTTATATGGGTAAACATTGAAAGTCATTTTCTATTTGACTGTTGTTTGTATTCTTTGGATGAGTTACGTATCTGTGGGTTTCAGCTGAGTCGGGAGTTTCTACGTATTTTAGTTGGTATATGTATGTGTTATTTATGTCACATATACATAGTGCTCAGAGTTTAAAAGCACCTAACCCATGCACTTTTGTGTTTGAGAAAACTCTCTTTTGACAGAGTATGATACCTATTTTAGCGTGGACCACAGGTATGCGAGGGTGGAAAGTTCTTCCATCCAAATAGCAACCAAGTATAAACTCTCTTAACCACAGGGTCGACATTGCTCTAACTCTCTTAACTACCAAAGGGTAGACATTGCTCTAACGCCGCAGTTACTTTATGGCCACTTGTATGATGTTTCAAAAACTCTATTTTTTAATATTTTCTATATCAAGTAATGAAAAAAGTAATAAACTAACAAAGGCATCACAGAAATTAATTTATGTATTTAGCACCATTAATTCTGGCCATAAATACAAACTTAGCCTAGTCATCTCGAACATGTACACATACAAGCCGCTACCACTTTGCCACCGAGAACTCTGTATATGGATTGTTTTTAATATCATGTAAATTTGTGGCTATATTATTGTATTTTTTAAAGAAGGTAAAATCTATTAAATGTTATAGACTTCCAAGGTTATAATCTATATGAATGGTGTTTCTACACAGAAACAACAGTCATATAAGGAGGAAACTATCATAGTTTGATATTGATTAGTATAAAAAAAACTAAAAACAAATTGCAGAACATGCATTTTGATAATTTCAAATTCGAATTGTTGAAATACACAAAGTTTTTGTGATTGTATATTGACGAGTTTCTCGGCTGGCAACACCTTATCATTTTTTTGTCCCGGTAATAAAATATATTATGCAATTGGTATAACTGTGAACTCTAAATCTCTGTAGATTATATATCATGCAAATTGTGCCGAAACCTTGTTCGATTTTAGGAATGTGTGCTTCTCGATATGTATAAAATATGTCTACTCTAAATTTACAATACGAGTGTGATTCTGATAGGTATATGATAATAAAATGAAACACAAATAGATTGAAACTTACTTAAAGAAAAGGAATAACTACATTTTAATAAATACTAAGGAGCTAGTTTATATGCAGCTTTCTCTATAGGCTGGTTTGCGTATATATATGCTCCTATTTGATATTATGACTTAAAGAAAAACTGATTTAAAGACTGCATCTATACATACATACTTGCATTCGATTCTATTATTTATTCTAAATTCCATAATAAATATTTGTATTACATAATTTATTTTCTTTTCGTTTAGCACTACTTTAATTTCTAAAATTTGTAAGTAAAATTCGTTATTTAAAAATTAAGCATTTTATTTTTCAGTTCGGTTTTGCACCTTTTGTATATACTTTATAGAAAATACACATCCCTGCCTAAAAATCACGCTCTCCACTGCATGAAAACTTTGAGTCTACCTTCATGTATGGTATATTTTCGGATGGCTGTAATAATGTTCAAATGGCTTTTGTAGTGCAAAAGAGTTATAAGAATGTTGAAAGAAAATTTCATGTAGAGGTTTATTTAAAGAAAATATAATATTTATCACACAGGTACTACATCCGTTTGATTTTTGGGTTATCTACATAAAATTAATAATATAAGTTATGTATGACACACTATATACATTTTCCGATTTATCGTTTGAGAAAAATACTTAAACTGCTAAATAGTATTAAGCTGTGGAGACCTTCAAAATATAATAAAGTTAGAACTGTACAGTATATCAGGTACTTGCATGCGACCTTTTAGGAGTAGTGCCTTACCTCTTGACTGCATATATGATTTTGTGACGTCATTTAATTTAATGTTCTGAAGTTGCTGACTGTGTACTGTCTTTACTTGCAGTTACTTGAAATAAATTGTTATTGTAAATTTTTGTTGTTTGCAGTGAATAAAATTAATTAAATGGTAAGGCATGCAAATGTGATATCACGAGGTTAAAAAAATATATATTCTTGATTTGGAGATGTGAAAATTTTAACCATTACTAAATCAGCAATCATGTATATTTGGCGTGTGTACTGCACTAGACGTGTTGGTATTGAATATATTACCTACCAACCTATGGTGCCATATACTGATTTTATAAAATCTGCCTCCATACCAGTCTTTTTGCTTCTTTGAAATTCATAATAGTTTGTCATGCACATTATTCTTGTCATTGGGGCAACAGAGTGAATTTACTTTGTAAGTTAAAAGTTTAAGTAGACTTGTCAGGCAGTTTATCATGAAAACTGTCCCTTTCTTTCTAATAATCAAACTGTTTGACAGGTACACGTTGTACAAGGTGTATTGACTACATCCAGAGGTCTAGCAACAACTGTAAAGTACCATTGGTCTCTACATGTAAGAGGGCATTTTAAACCTGAAACAACACTTGTTGAGCAAATAAATGCACTTTAACGTAAAAAGTGTGAAAAGTAATAAAACCCCATTATAAGAGATGACGGGTAATTTTTAAACATCCAGGAAAAAATTTAATGAATCTGGATGCCACCTTGATTTTTCGAAGGAATTTAACAGATTTAATTATCCAATACTCTTTCAGTGCAAGTTCTTACTTTCCTTTTAAATATGAGGCAAGTTCAAATTTGACTTGTAGCGTTAATATATACAATAAAGACGGTATTGTTAGCTAAGGGTAAACATAATTGCAACTTGATCGCAGCAATACTATAAGCTGTATAACATATTAAATTCTTATTTGAGGGGGGAAGATGAAAAGCAATTGAAATGCATCAACGACTTTTAGACAACGACAAAGTTTATGGAAAAATGTTTATCACTCAGATCAGTGTTTGATCCTTTCAGGATGGCTTTATGTAAATGTTAAAACGTGCCCTATGCTGCTCTACCAGGCTATTAATCCAAGGAACAGTCAAAAAGGTTACAAGCTTATACAGAGTAATAAACCACCTCTGGGACTAGAACCCGAGACCCCACACTTAGTAGCCTAGTACTTAACCACTGAGCTCATGCTTTTCTGTCTAAGTTCTTTGAATTATTTACCATTTCCAAAAGGTAAATATCAAATATTTTGTTGATAAAGCATTATGTTTGTTTTATTACAACACAAATACATTGCTTCAGGCATGAACCAAATTGGGGCATGATTAGTTTTATGTTTGCATTTTGTTTATGACAGCTGACCAGTCGGTTTCAACCTATCTCAAAAGGGCCTCTTCAAGTATTGCACGCTGCTATTTACATATTTTAGTTCAAAATTTCACTGTCGAAATCGTTAGTAGAAAATAAAAACAAATTTACAGGAAACTAACTCTTTATTGCCATACCATAAGATAAAATTAGTTACAATTTGTACCATACAGATCTTCCCTGGGCAGAGAAGTTTAATAATAAAATACTGTCAGTTATTGGCAACCTTAAACAACATTTAGCACATCCCTATTATTAATCAACTTTTATAAAAAGAAAGCAGTATAAAATACGCATGTTTGATATGAACACATCATAGAAACCAGTGTTAGTGAGGTAATGGCAGAGCTGGCTTCGAGATTCACCACAATTTTACAATGAAACGGGTTAAACCATTTATTGGTGTACACTGTAGAAACGAACAGCACCAACATTATCTTACATTTACAAGTCACAACACGTACATAGATTAGAATCCTATAAGTTACTGTGTAAAAACTTAAGTACACAAATGCATCCTACTAATAATCCACATGACAATCACACATATCCAGAATTATCTGTATACCAATTATAAGTATCTAAGAAATATATGAACAGCTCCTGAAATCAGGAATGTTAACAGTTATGTAAAGTGTATTTATGTGTGTCAACTAACTTAAATAAATGCAATTTTTCTAAAACTTATTTGTGTCATGTTATGAATATGTTCAACATTAGGACTACAAACAATTATATCCTAATATTATACATAGGTTAAAATATATTTTAACGGCAGTTTAGGCTGCAACTTCAGCTTCTGTTTTAGATTCTTCCTCCTTTGAGGCTTCATCCATTTTGGGTTTTTTTTCAGGTGTAGCCCCTTCAGCAGGTGTATCTTCTGGAGCATCTCCGCCAGCGGATTTCCTCTTCACACTGCAAACTTTATCCTCAGCAGCTTCTGTAAATATTTTATATTTAGTATTAATCAAGTTAGTCCTAACAGCAGCTTCTGTTAATAGTTTATATTTACAATTAAGCTAATTAGTCCTAACTTCATATAACAAACTAATGTAAATATTTGACTATGCATAATTTTCTTGCATGGATTTTCATTTTGCAAAATTAACATTTTTATATTTTATACCATTCAACCTATGTATTTCTTAAATTTGTATTAATTAGTTGATCATCAACTAATTTGCAAAATCATTAAGCAAACAAAATATTTCTAAAACTAAAAACTTTGTATGTTACCATAACTTTAGGGATTTTAAATCCAACAGTTTTTTGACATTTATATATAAACATAAGGTAATTTAATATTACTTTGATAAAAAACTGAGTAAATTAAAATAAAAATATTAACTTGAACAAACAAATTTCAATGTTTTGTTCAAATTGTAAATATATCAGGTTTTATAAAAATTTAGATTTTCTTAAATCCAAAAACTGTATGCCTGTTTCATTTTATAATATTTCAATTAATCAATTATTCAGGATTTTCACTGAAAACAAGTATATTTGCTGGGAGAAAGTTAAATTTATAATTGTGCTTTCTTTTGTATGAATGATACATATTGCGAAAAAATTCATGCAAGAAAATAAAACTAAAGTTGAAAGTAGCTTTAAAGCCCTATGATATAATATTTATAAACGCCAATTGGCAAAAATTTTACAAATAAAATCTAACTTACATACTAAATTAGTTTGTAATTTAAAAAATATATACATACATTTTACAAAGTTTTCAAATTAAAGGAAATTAGGATCATATGGAAAATATTTAATCTATTACCAGAAATGGTGTGAACAGTGACCTATTAACCCTGGTAAGGGCTACATTAAATGTCATCTAATTTTGTTCCAACTTTCCAGTTATCTGATTGTATTTTGTCTTTTTATGAACAAAAAAATATGGCTTATTAAACAAACTTAAGTATTAATAAAATCACATTAATTTAATTTTACAATATACAATTCCCATTTGACATGGACTTGTAGGAGCCAAATTTCAAAACAATATTTTATTTTCATAAGGACAAAATTATTGGCATGGAAAACACGTTATTTAATTGTATCGATAGAGAAAGAATAATATGGGGAAAAACAGAAAATACTTTTATGAGTGTGGGATTTACTGGTGGGAAATAAGACTCTTAGAGTGTCATATTAATAATTGGTTCCTCTTATACCAGTTTTGTACCAGTTCGGTAAAACACTCGTACAAAATGTTTCGTATTTTGTAAAAAGTTCATATCTTA